>JAHWFP010165265.1:0-17947 GCA_023313725.1 Lithobius niger | reverse complement strand
CATGTGACCTGTAATTAACAAAGTCCTTCAATTAGTGCCAGTGGTAAAAGCAAATTTGTACTATAGGAACAAAGGCAGTATTTGGCTATTAAAGCATTGTTACTTATATATTTTTTGTAGGGATCAGGGTCATCGCTGAGTACTGGAAAAGTCATGACAATGGACTTTGCTGTATCTGTTCTTTCTTTTACAGATCAGAAAAAAGCTGACCCCCCTGTCAGTTTCAGATAACTGCACCCGTTTTTGTACATTCTGCCATGCACGTATCTTTTTATCCACATCACACACCGGATGTTTTGGTGGAATTGCTTCCGGTAGAATATTGCCGGGGTTATCCTGTAAATTATCTCCACCTACGTGGCCCAGGCATCATCCAACCACCACTCTTCCGACCGTGCATCTACCACGTTCCAACCCGAACGTGTATCGTTCACGCTGTTCATATTGCGTCCTCATAACTAGGCAAACACCAATTATTTTGGCTTTGGAAGAGATCTTCATCTGCCTAACAATGTGCGGAGCTCAAATCATCTACCCCATCCGCTTCGTACTCATGAAAAATCCTTACATTAAATTTGGATAAAATAAAAGCTGGGTTTTTAGGAAGAGACCCTTAGAACTCTTACATTTATGGGAAGGGGGGGGGCAGAAGAAACTTTTTTTAAAAGAAATTTTGACGAGCTTTAAGTCAGCCGAAGCAATAAATGCTTGTATGGCTGAACCGGCTCAATTTTGAACATTACCAGATTTTTCGAGAAGAAATATCTGGTGAAGGGAGGTGCCAGCCCGGGGATTCGATCCGGGAAACCTCCGATCATCGTCGGGGCCGAAAAATTGTCCAGAATTAGCCAGAATACATTCTGTAGCCGCTGAAGGAGCATGGTAGCCTCTCACGCACCTTGGCCGGCAGTCCTGGCGGGGACTTGGCTAAGATCCCCTTTCCAAGGGTTCGACCAGATCCGCAAACCTCCAGCAACCAGGCTTAGCTCTCCGACCGCTCAGCCACGATTTCTAAATGCCGAATTAGAAATTCCCCTAAAAGTTTACCACGCAGCTGGTGAGAAGCTGGTGTCCAGACTATTCGTCCCGAACCTTCCAACAGTTCGGGACGAAGAGTCTGGACACCGGCCTCTCAAGTTGATGCTATTGGCAAATAACATAGCACATGTTAAACGAAAATAATATTTTTAGAATAATCGACTATAACCTTAAAACTAAAATTTAGGTAGAAATAAAAGCGTAAACGATAATTAAGTCTGGTCCCTGACTAAGATTAGTAGTAACCTGTGGCGAATGGTGTGAGCTGTGCTATCGAAATATTTGCGTGGGTCTGATTAACACCTGCTCGTCAGATTCTTATCCCCCCTCTGCCGACTCACGAGGCCCCTTTGATAGGCTGCATTGCAGTTCTGCATTGCAATTAATTTTGTTTACCTTGCGTTATGTCAGTAATGATTGAGCAGAGAGCATTAATCCCGAAGAGTTTCATGAATTCCTGAAGGTCTCCTCTCAAACGGCTGTCTTGAAGCAAGGGTAGGTTTAGCAATTACAGCCGTTTCTCAGACAAGCATTTTAGGTATACGCTGCACAGTCTAAAGTGTGTTGATATCCTTAGTGAAGTAAGGAGATAAAACCTGAATACAGCACTCCAAGTGCGGACTACCAGGTTAAGGTAAGATGTTCGTACAATGAACGGGATTAGGTTTGGGAATTTTTTTTAATTAGCCATAGGCGTTGGCCTTTATTGCAGCAGCAACACTGCTCCCCAACCTTCAATTCGTGAATAATGATAATACCAAAGTACTTGATAGAAGTAAGATCGCTGATTTTTATGCCTCAAGAGTTGTGTGGCAAGGATTTTTATGGCCCAGATGTACCACTCCGTAGCATATGTAGCCCAAAGGATGAATTGTTATAATACGACTTTGCTGTAGAGCCACGTGAGGTTGTCAAGGAAACCTATACTCTCTACCTATAACTCGTTAAGTAAAAAATAATCTCAGCCATAATTGCAGCTTTTTGAGAAAAGGCTCTCAAGAAACAAATTATTTCTACATCATCAGAAGAAAAATCCAATATTGTAATGTTCCACCGTACACAGTGGTGTACTGCCACTCCAAACGACCCGATTCACTGATGGAATGTTTGGCGAATTAACTTTGAACGTTTGGTTGACTGTGTGTGTCTACGCTCGCGGATCTCTTGGAGTGTGTTGTCCGTGCCTACACAGTCACGCCACAAACCGCTTTGAAGTTTTCTATTAGTGTAATCAAAGCCTTCAGCACAGTACTTATGGCATGGCAGAGCTTCCTCCTCATTCTTTATTATTAAATAATTATAAAGGCAAGCAGTTGCTCCAATAATACTTTGAACTGAGGACACAATTACACGGTAAAATATGCGCCACCTTGCCACAAGCATGCCAAATGTATTTTCAATCGTATGCCATGTACACGACAACAATCTGTAGTTGAACACATTTTGTTCTATGGAAAGAAAGTTCCCAGCGAACGGCTTCATCATATTGTGTAATAACGAAAACACATCGTCAGGATACAAACATTGGCCAATACAACACTGGTACCCGGCAACGCAGCTGGAACTGATAGACTAATATCACCGCTCATTAGATCCTGTATCACAAATCGCCATTAAAACCAAACTATGGAACCACTTGTAATTAAAATGGGATGATGCTCCATTCGCACGCATTCAAATGTGTTTGCTATCAATGGCTCCGAGACATTTCGGGAAAATCCATGCCATCCGGAACCCATCAGCAATAGTTTTCCATTGTGACACATCAGGAAACTAGAAAGGGAAAATAAAAGGTATATAGGCTTAGGATTACAACAGCCCCGTAACGGTATGAAGTTCACTGCAACAATTGAGTGGTTTGAAAAACAAATTATTGCGAATAATGGCACAACCGTTTAGACTACAAATAATGTTCAGGGTGTCCATTTATAAAAAGTTAACAATAAAAGCTATAATAACGTGGTTTTGACCATCGGTATGAAGAACTGGTTATTTTTTTTCTTGAAAAGAGCAGCTTGGTCATTTGCAGTAATTGCCGTTCTCTGAAACTAGCCATTTATTGACCTCCGGTAATGGCTTCTGGAATGTCCGTAGCGTGTAACCCAAAGGAGGAATTGTTATAACTTACGACTTTGCTGTAGAGCCCTAGGAGGTTGTCGACGCGCCATGAAGCCTCATTCCCCCACCGCTCCCCCTGTAATTGCCGTTCTCTGAAACTAATAATGGAAATTTTGATTTTGGAATTCTGACTCGAACACTGCCGAATAGGAAATGGAGCTCGATGCGTAGGCCCATGCGTCTCCAGAAATGAGGAATCTAGACTTGAAAGGGTAGTTTTCATACACTGAACCACCCTAAAATGAAGATGGTATCAGATGGGCGTGGCACGAAGACTTGAGATCAACTTCGTGATACTCAAATGTGTGATACTCAAAATGCAGTAATTAAGAAATAAAAATTCCTCCTCCTCCCCCTCTTGTTCAAGTTATCTGGGCGTGAAGCTATCGCTTTTCAGATACAGGCTAGTTGATTCTACATTGCTAAAACCTTATTCTACCAAAGCGGCAATAAAAGGGTTCAGTTTTCCACACTAGCCAGGGCTAGTTTTTCCCCCTAAAGCAATTTAGACTCGCCAGGGTCTTAGCTCTCCCCTTTTGGCCGTTATTAACCTCTATAAAGTATTTGCAGTAAAGTGTGTGCACTTGATTGGTTTGTCGGAACTGATTTTAAATCTAGTGTTTGGTAAGATTCTCACCAGTCAGACTACCAGAAGCCAGCTAAGCAAGCACAAATGCCAGCTGCGTAAACGTCCACTTTCAAGACTAGAAAGCGCACAGCAGTACAGCTAGGTGGCTCTCCCGCTTTTCTTCTTACTTTACTCATCCGGAAAAAAAAAACCCACTAGGTCTACTGTAAACTGTCAGCCGGTCATTTTCAGCCCTGCACTGTGACTGAGGTTGGCGCTAATGACCAAGCTGTCGACGCGCCATTAAGCCTCATTCCCCCCCCCCCTCCCCCTCATTTTCAGCCGTTACTTTTATTGGGAAAAAATTTAGCCGAAAGATTCCAGCATAGCCTAATTATTTATTTGGTAGGGTAAATGAATTTTTGGAATCTGCCTGTAACCGTCGTACGGGGGTGGGGGTGACTTTTTGCATTAAAGTTTTGGTGGAACTGTATTTATTCATTCTTTAGTTTTCAATTATCAAAACAAAATCTAAAGCATTTCGGATTAGCTTGTCATACACGTTATTACGTTGTGCCACAATTACTGAACTTTGGTAACGGGGGTACTCATTTCCCCCGTTTTTCACTTTTAAATATTCCAAACTGTCTCGAAAAGAGCTTTCTTTTGGTGAAGCTCAAGTTTGTGTTGTCGAGAACTAACAGATAGTTTTTTGTGTAACTTCTTCTTAAGCCGAGTTGACCAGTTTATTTTAGCCTGATTTTTCATTTTTATTAAAAGAAGAAAAAGAAAGCCTCTAGCACAAAATAATTGAACCTCACGTGTCCACTAGTTTTCAGTGAATTAATTAAACGTCCGCCTTCGTCAGTAGCTACTCCCAACTTGTGACGTACCGAACTTGCAAAAAAAAAACAACTCAACTGGCAGTGGTAGGCAAAATTGAAATGCATCGTAATAATCAGTGGTGCAGGAGCTGATGAAGCAAATTAAATTCTGGCATTCCATAACATGATGTGGTGGTTATATTGGTTTGTGAGTGGCTTCTGATGAAGGTGGATGTTTAAATAATCCACAGAGAACTCGGAAGGTACGGAAAATCGGTCAAAGTGTCGGGGCTCAAAAACTGGCCGTCTAAGTGGATACATGAAAGTCAACTGTTTTGTGCTGTTATTTTCTTCTTTTAACATGTCTTCAACACAGCACAGTAAACACAGTTCACCGGTTTTCATTATTTGTAATATTGCTCTGCAGAATTTTAAACCAACAAAACTTCTCGGATCCCCTTCGAACATATTTTCCTTTTGCTCGTCGTTATTACTCTGTGGTGAGGGTGGGAGAGGAGATAAGCAAATCTCCTCCCACTATACCACCCGCACAATTGTGTTGCACATTTCATATTGCGTATGTATATTTTTAGCCTCAATATAATTTATATTGTATTTGTAAATGTGCAAGCCATATTTTAGGTTTTGCAATTTTTATGGATGGTACAAAATTATTCTGTATTTATTTTATCTACCACCAGCTCCAAAAAAGAAAAATGCTAATACCATCGCCACATCTGAACTAAGTGAACTATTAAAAGACGTTCAAAGAGCCAGTATCTTTCAACAAGATAAAGCTAAGTGCTCCTTCTGTAATAGGTTTAAGAGACAGCTGCTAGATGTAAAGAAAGATTTAGAGGATAAAGATACTTTGTGTAACAAACTGGGAGAAGCTCTTAGCGAATTGGAGATTATACACTTGATAAGCTGAAAGAAAAGTTGAGCAAAGAAAGAGCCAAACGCAAACAGCTTGAAGGAAAGTCTGGGCCATTGGCCGACGAAATTGGGAAAGAGTATATGACGATTGGGCCACATATACGTGTAGAGCAGAGCTTGGTTAATTCTTGCAGATCGTCCGAATGCGGGTCTGATGACGGTTGTATTTAGGAACAAATTGGCTCCTTAAAGGTATCAACAAGAAGAAACCAACAAAGGGGTACTTGATAAAGGAAAGGTTGAAGATGTGCAAACGTTTGTCATGAACAAGTTCAATGTTACAAAGGCACAGGTTCAAGCAGTAATGAGGACGAAATTGAATAGCAAGAGTAAAAATGTGCAGGACACTCCTAGGTGAGCAGTCGATAACTTTGCAGCCTTTGGAGAAGTCGTAACAAATGGGCTAAATACATTTTTATTCTAACGAACATAAGGAGGAAAATGACAGTACACTGCAGTGAAAGTTTTGGCTTTTATGCTTTGTATTCCTATCTGTTGACAATGTAACCAATACTACCAATTTTATAACCGATTTATATTGTTTATTTAATACAAATATGCATAGCTACTTGATTTGGTACAAGAGCATGTGGGTTTTTGTACACCAGCTTCACCAGCAGAGTCGTTTCCACTAACTACGTTCTGGGGGAAATACCCAACAGAGCTTAAAAACTGGGGAGTTGTTATTAAGTCTTAATGCAGTCTTTCAGCTGCTCAACGAATTTTCCTGTCTTGCAGTAAGTACCTAGTTTTTCAATATCGTGTAATTTGGTGGCTTTCTCTATCTGGCAGCGATCAAGCTGCTTAGCCTGATCAACTTTCTTAAGGCGATCTGCAAAATAATATGGTTGCAATCTAATTTGCAGGGGCTACAATTATGAGATTTGAAAAAAAATAACGGGACACTTACCCGTTTACTAGTTCGTTGAGTGCTAACCTCTGCCCCCTGCCGCGCTTTACTTTCATATTTACCTAAAAAATCCCTAGCTCCAGGGTTTGTCCAAAGATTGCTCATGAACAGTTTGTTGAACGACTCTGCTGAATTGTTAGTTCTTTAGAACTCCCCATAAACAGACAGTTGCTGAGGAGTTTCATTACTCATCCACTGCGTCTGCACATATTCCATCTACTCCTTATCTCCAACGCGACTGCTTATCTCCATTGCTGAGAACTTTATTAGTGCAGCTTAGTTGTGACTGTGAAAATAATAAAATCATAAGCTTTTTTCCCAGCTGAATTAAAAACATCTCCACAAAATGGCACTACCGCAAGAGTGCCATTTTTAACTTTTTTGGGGTGGGGGAGGAGAGCGGGCCACAAAAGTGTTTTTTTTTTTGGTTCGGCCCCTTGGCTAAAATTGTAGCCCCATTTTGGCCTCCCCAATAATGTGATTCTAACGTCGCCCCTGATTTTTATTCATGTGGTAATTTTTCAACAATAATTGCGTTATCTGGTTAAAACCCTTGGCGAGTTTTAGGCCGTACATTACGTTTTTTAAGTCTTGTTTGTTGGGGCAGGATGAGGGACAATGAGTTATCGCTAATTGAATTTACACTTCATTCAGCACAGTTGTATCTTCTTACCGTCCACCCAGCTGAAGGAGACCTCGGTCTGTTTCACGGCGTGGTACTCTATAATCGATCACATGGTTTGACTTAGTTTTTTTCGCTTGCTTGAATTCGGTGAAATAATCAAGACAACATCTTCCATAAAAACCAAATAGATGTCCCAGATCTTAGTCTACAGTAATTGTTGGATCAATTTTAGTAATTAAGGAGCAAAACTCGTCAGAAAAAAAACTATGCGTGCCTGTTTCTCTTGTCGTTCAGCCATGTCAATAAAAATGCTATCATCTTGTTGTTCTGGACATATGTGAGCGAAATGCACTTCATAAAGACTTTAAATACATAAAACATTCTTCTGATTCAAAACAACTTTCATGTCGTTTTCTTCTTTGGTCTAAAACTTGCAGATTTGGAGCGAGAATACTTTGTATTGTGGGTGACACCATGTTGTGTGTAATGGGGTCGTATCCGAGCATACATTTAGCGTATACCCGTATACCCGAAACCTCGGCTAAGTAAACTGAGCCACTTAATTAAAAAAAAAAAACAACTAACAACGTAATTTTAATTTTAGTACAGTATCTTTACTTCGTGAATGAGGTATGGTCGCATTCCCCATCAGTGAACGAAAATGCGTGCTTTAAATAAATAAATTCTACCTGATTAATAATCTCACCCACAAGAGGTAACCCAGTATTGCACCACCCACTTCTTCCAGTGGATACGAAATTTACCGAAAATTCCTAATTTCGCTACTAGCTGTGGGTGCCTGTAAATACAGGGTGATTTAGAAAGGATGGACCAGTTGCCACCGTTTCTCCCCCATGTGCACGATCGAAGTGACATTACGTGGAACCTCCTGTGGGCTAGGGGTAGAATAAGCCCACCGTACCCCTGCGTGTCGTAGAAGGCGACTAAAAGGGAACCCAAGATCACGGTTTGCTAGTGTGCCAAGGGTCTGCATGGCGGAGGGTTTTTAGTCCGTCTTGAACACTAGCAACCTCAACACTATGGTTTGCGGGCAGGTTTAACACCCGTCGCAAGCACTAGTCGAAAAGAGGTGAAGGAACATCCGGACAAACCGGGCCCGGAGTAGCTGCTTAGAGGATGTTTGGCGGTTTGAATCCCCTTTTGGGCTCGATTCCGATTTGCCCATTGTGGCCACTGGGCATTTCATCCTCATCCCCCAGCATGTTAGCCGTGTGCTGCAACCTAGTAATCCGTGGAGGCGGAGTTCCTGGCTTTCGGGCTTTGGCTCCTAATTCCGGATGACGGGTGGCCTGGGCGAGCCAGCCTAAGGTCAATCTGCTATGACCTTACGGGTCCTATCGATGTGGGGAGGCGTCCTGTGCTGTATCCGTCTGCATCGCGGACCCGAACTGTTTGGGTTATCGACGGGGGTGGTGTGTACGGCTTCCTTGGTGGCCTCGCCTCTCGGCATGCTTAGGTTACCACCTCTCGGAGATAGACGGTGATGTTAGCTTCCTGGTTCAGGGCCCTGGATATGCGGCTTCCGGCCCTGCATCACCCGAGTGCCGCGCATGGTTTTCTTTTCTGGAGGGGGGCGCACCGCCGCGACTCCTTTTTTGCTCTCCATGGCAACTACTTCCCCCCCCCCCCCAATTCTTCCCCTCCTCGCTGCACTAGCAAGCACCAGAGGAGGGAACCCGAGATGGTTGGGCCTGGTGCCCAGTTACCAGAATTTAGTCAAAGTCGGGACCAAGTCCCGAAGTTCCTGGTGGTGACGGGCGAGGGCCGAGATGTTACGCAACTCGGTCCATTTGCTGTACACAAAGCTCTGAAAGGGATCTGTGGTTCTGATCCGAAGAGTGTCTCTCGGCTCCGTGCTGGGGGATACCTGGTGGAGGTTGCAGACGATGGTCAGGCGAAGAGGCTTTTGAAAGCGAGTGCGCTGGGGTCATGCCGAGCCGCATCGTGCTTTGAACAGTAGCAAGGGGGTCGTGACATGCTTCGATTTGAGGGGTCTCAGTGATGATGTCATCCTGGACGAACTCAATTCACAGGGAGTTACGGCTGTGAGACGTTTGACACGGAAAGGCTAGAATGGTGCCCAGCCAACTGACACCTTTTTCGTGACCTTTGATACGCCAGTTGCACCGCAGCACATTACTGCCAGTTACCTGCGCTTGAAGGTCAGGAGTTACGTACCGAATCCGATGCGGTGTTTCCGCTGTGGCATACCAGTGGCATACCAGTGGCTCGTGTAAAGGTAGGCCTACCTGTGTTTCCTGTGCTCAGGCAGCCCATGAAGGCGCTGACTTTGCTGGCCCGAAGCAGTGCGTCAACTGCGGTGGTCAGCACCAAGCCTCTTCACGGGACTGTCGTGTTTATGTTGAGGAACGTCGAGTGCAGGAACTAAAGGTGAAGGACGGGCTTTCCTAACTGGAGGCCCGAAAAAAAGCCAAATTATCGGCACCGGTATTGACGCGTTCTTTTGCGCAGGTGTGCAGTGCACCAATGCCTGGCCCAGTTAGTGAGTCTGCTGATTTGGCAGATTTACGCGCTGAACTCAGGTCTTTGACGAGGACGGTGGGCAAGCTTATTACTTTGTTGACCCAGCAACATCCATCTCTGCAGGGTCTTTTGGTTCCTTCGGACCCGGTTGCTGCCTTGCCGTCGACATCTGCCCAGCCTGCAAATGTTACTGCTCCTGCTGCTGTTCCTGCTGGTGCAACTGTTCCCAGGCAGGTTAAAGCTTCAGCTAAGCCTCCGGCTGCCCGGAGTGAAACACATAAAACGTCGAAGAAGAAGGCTCCTGCTGGTAAAGCCTCGACACCACCCGTGAGGACGTCGCCACCAGGTGAGAAGGTGAAACGGTCGTTGGCCAGCTTGCTGAGGGGTCCGTTGTGTCCCCTCAACATCTTGATACTACTTTGCCCATGGAGCAGGGAGAGATTTCCTGTTCTAATTCTCCTGAACTTTTTCCTCCTTCCGAGGACAACTTCGTTCAGAACCTCACTCCATCTTTTGATTCGGGTGAGGATTCGGATGTTTTCGGATCGCCCAGAGGGGGAGTTGAGGAGAATGATTCAGTCTTCAGCCCGCCCTAATGCCTGCGCATCCCATCGTTTAGTGGAACTGCCTAAGTTATCGGACCCATGCCGAAGAGCTGCGGCTGCTTTTGTCGCATTGGCGACCTCTGTGCTGCTGTCTACAGGAAACCTGCTTTAAGGCATCAGATAATCCGGTTGTTCGAGGTTATTCTGTCTACCTTCTGGATGTTGACTCTGTGCCACGTGCACATGGTGGTGATTCAGTGCTGGTTCAACACTATCAGCCACATGCCAGTGTGCCTCTGCACACTAGGCTTCAGGCGGTAGCAGTTAAGAGTTTCTTTCCACTTCGATATTACTGTCTGTTCGCTTTATTTGCCACCGGAGGAGGTCTTTAGGGTTGGTGACCTGGAGGACCTGGTCCGCCTGCTTCCTGCCCCTTTTCTGTTGCTGGGCGACTTTAACAGCCACCACGTCCAGTGGGGGGGACCTCATACAGACAGCAGAGGGGTCCGTCTGCATCCTGAACGATAGAGCCATGACATACTGTAACCTGGCCACAGGCAATTGGTCAGCGGTGGACTTAGCCTTCTGTTCGCTAGCCATCCCAGTTCACTTCACTTGGGCTGTCACTGCCGATCTGCATGGGAGCGATCACCTCCCCATTGTGTTGTCCACAACACGAGGGGGTTCTGTGGCCTCCAGGCCAGCTTAAACGAGCTGAGTGGTCAGCCTTTGCTGGGGCTGCTATATTTCAGCGTGCGGTTGAGGACTTTTCTGATGTGGATGAACTTTCCACTCATTTCACTGATGTGGTCCTTGCTGCTACTATCCGGCGTACGTCCAGGTAGCCGAGACGAGTTCCTGTTCCGTGGTGGACACCAGCTTGCGGACTGGCCATTCAGGCCCGCAGGCGTGGTTTGCGTGCATTTACGGTGAGCCCCACTACTGAAAACTTTGTGGCCTTAAACGCTGCCGTGCCCGGTATGTTATCCGTGAGGCTAGGCGTGCTTCGTGGTTGACTTATATTTCGTCAATCATGCGCTCCACACCTTCTCGGCAAGTGTGGAGGAAGGTGCACCAGATCTCGGGGAAGAACATGCCGGTGACCCCGGTGTCGCAGTTAAAGGTAGCGAATGCCGTGATCTCTTCTGTTCCGGATATCGCCGATTGTTTTGCGTATGCATTTGCGCGGGTCTCGAGTGATGAACATTATGATCCTGGTTTCCTCGGGATTAAGCGTAGGGAAGAGGCTCACTCTCTTGACTTTCGCTCCGATAGGCTAGAGGAGTACAATTTGCCGTTTACCAGGCAGGAATTTGTTTCAGCTTTGTCCAAGTCGCATGACTCTGCCCCAAGGCCTGATGATGTTCACTATCAACTGTGGATACATCTGCCTCTTGCCTCCCAGCAGTTCTTGCTGGGGATGTTCAACCGTGTGTGGGCAGAGGGTTCTATTCCAGCAACGTGGAGGACAGCAGCGGTCATCCCGATTGTAAGACCGGGCAACGACCCTATTTCTCCTTCCAGTTATCGCCTAATCGCTCTGACTAGCTGTGTCTGTAAACTTATGGAACGGATGGTCAGTGAGTGGTTGGTCTGGGTGTTGGAATCACGGGGATTCTTATCTGCGTTCCAGTGTGGCTTTCGACGGTTTCGGTCAACTATCGATCATCTAGTTGCCCTTGAATCAGATGTGAGGGAGGCTTTTCACGCGTCAACATCTGGTTCAAGTTTTCTTTGACTTGGAGAAGGCTTATGATACGACCTGGCGTTATGGGATTGTCCGTAATCTCTGTGACTGTGGGTTGAGGGGACAGATGCCACTGTTGCTTTCCGCTTACCTCTCGGGCCGTTCTTTTCGCGTTCGTGTTGGGGCGACTCTTTCCCGCCCGTTTGTCTTAGAGAATGGTGTGTTCTTAGTGTTATCTTGTTTGCTATAGGGATCAACCCCATTGCTCAACAGGCCGCTGTTCCCCAGTCAATGTTTGTCGATGATTTCGGCCTGCCCTTTCGGGCAGCTCACATGCAGACCTGCTAGCGGCAGCTACAGCTGGCAATTAACAAAGTCCAGACGTGGGCGGTCAGTAATGGTTTCCGGTTTTGTCCGGACAAGACTGTGTGCGTCCACTTTTGCCGCCAACGAACACTGCACCCAGATCCTTGCCTGTACTTGGACAGGCACAAATTCCTGTTGTCCCACAGGAACGTTTCCTGGGTCTGGTGTTCGAGTCCAGGTTATCTTGGCTTCCACACTTGCGTCAACTTAAAGACAAGGCTTTGCGGGCACTTAACATCTTGCGGGTTCTTTCGGACACTTATAGGGTGCCTCTACCGAGCACTTGTCCGCAGCAAACTTGATTATGCGAGCATGGTTCGACTAGTGACTCGACTCTCCAGGTGTTGGACACTGTGCATCACAGTGGCCTGCGACTGGGGCATTTCGAACATCTCCAGTGGTCAGCCTCTATGCTGAGGCCTTGGAGCCATCTTTGGCCATTCGTCGGCGACAGTTTGCCAGTCAGTATGCTGTGCGCTTGCTTGCTGTGCAATCCAGTCCTGCTTGGTCCATGGTTTTTGGGCCAGACTTGCGGGTCGGTAGACGCAGGGTGGGTAAGGGTGATTTCCGCGATGGGTTCAATTGGCAGTTCGTGGGATTCGAACTGCCATTCACTTGGTTTGGAGATGAGGACGCTGACCACTAGGGTTTTGCTGCTCGCTTTGCTCGAGGTCCACGGGGGCCTTCTCACAACGCTTGCAGTGCGAGTTGAGAATGGCAAAGGGATAAAAACTCGAGTTTGTGTTCTTGCCCAGTTTTGTCGACCATCAAGTGACGTGTTGGTACCAAACCAAAAGGCTCTAAAAACCATAGCGAATTGGAGCATATATTTTTTAAACTGGCTAGTATTCTCAATACTTTGTCGAGGAGAAAGATTCTTCAACTGGTTTAATTTTTACACAAGAACTCGTAATTACCAGCATGTGTTTAGACCTAGTTCGTTAAGAGAATGTTTTAGTTGTTGAATCTTTTTTACCTTGAGTATCCAATTTATTGCGAAGATTGTCGTTACGACTTTGCAATTTACGTAAGTTTTTTTGTTTTCCTCTTCAATCTTTTTATTTTGAATTGTGTTTATAACAAGTCTGTGCGATTCAACTGACAATTTTTCTTTTCTGCTTTCAAATGCAAGTTCACACTTTTAAAGGTTTGTAAGAGATTTTCAGCTTCAGCACATTGAGCTTGCAATGAGGAACACTTATAAATGCACCGATCGCTACGCTAAGCTTCACCTCCAAATTCCAAAACGTGCTACGGTGAGCACCCTTTAACAGACAAAGTTTACTAACTGTTTTGCACCCTAATTGTCATTAACTTTCTACTACACTGGGTGAAGACACTTTTAATATCGCTGGCAAATTGTTGTTAAGTCTCTGCATAATCATTTATGGCCACGAGTCTATGCAGAAAAATTAAAAACCATTTGGAATATGGAGTTGAACGCTATTGCCATTCTCACAACTTATAAAATATTTGATTGACAGGTTTTGTGAAATAACGGAATGTGTAATTTTTCCTCTGGTCTATACTTTACAGTTTCATTGTTTCTACCGAAGGACGATTTCGTCACTCTTACCTGCCCACGTATTTTATTGGAAAGACAAGCTGCCTACCAACACCCAGTCCGTTCACTACTATACTCCAGTTTGGGGGAAAGTAGTCAAGTGGGAAATCTTTTTCATTCAGTAATCTCCACTTTCTTTGCTGTGGCACACTAGCAGCTTCGAACAGCTGTATAAAAACATCATGCTTTAGCTTCAAGCAAAGGGTGTTTGGCTGATGTTGCTTTTCCAATCTTTTTCTCAATGTTGCCAAAATGGTATCGACGCCGTCTTCCAAAGCTTTGAAATGCAAATAAAAGCTTTCTTTCCTGAGGTCAGGGATAAGGGTTATAGCGACGGGGAATGGTTGTCGCACTTAGAAAAATTCGACGTGTAGCGTTTTTTTTAAACACCCTGTATCACATTTATAATACCTGCACGGATAGTTCGCTGTGAATCCTTCCTCGAAGCCAAAAATGCTATGAAGACCAAGGTTAAAACCTTAAAATTGTGCGAGTTTTACTTTTACAACTCCTGTATAACTTTTAGACCTTATACGAATTCCACACTCAAAAAGTGTGTTTAAATTATTAGTGATTGGTCTCAGTACAGCATCATGTCCGTAAAACGTACGGTTATCACTTTTTGCACGAACAAACCAAAATACAGTTGATCTAAAGTGGAACGAAGTGGTATCGGCAGACTTCAAATTTGTAAATATACATTAAATAATTTTATGTCTCCCTGTTATTGAACTATACGGATTAACGACTTCCTAGTCGTGAGCATACAAGTTGGTAAGAACAACTTCGTCCGTCCATTCTCTCACATGAGTTCTTGTAATGTGAGCTATCGTGAAAGTCTCGTAGCACACCATCATTTTGCCATTTGTATTCTGTAATAACTTCCATCGTACCAGATCGTTCCAAAATAGATCTCAAAAATTCTGGTAATGGCACGCACTGAAAAATATCGTACATGGTGTCTGTAAGGCATTGCCAGTTTTTGGATCTGTCGTTGGATTAATTTGATGTAGGCCCCAGATTATGTAATCACTTTATAAATGTTGTATTAAGGAGTCAATTTCTGAAAAACAATGGAGAAAGTTAAACTATTTCGCTCAGGAATATCTTCTTCAATTTGCTGAGCGACTTTTTCTGTCATGGTTAAGGCCTTATGTTTTACAAAATTCGTTACATTGTGCAAACGTTCACTTGTATATTGAATAAACTTGTTTATTGTTGCCGAAGTCACTCCACTTGGAACATAGTATAAGACAGAATCATTGTGTGTGTGTGTCTTGAATGTCATGCACTGGCCAACTTTTTTTTATAAGTTCGGTTTATCCAAAAGGAAGAAAACTTCTTCGTCGATTTCATTTTCTGAAACAAAAAAAGCAATGGAAGTTGATCAGTCCATAAACTCTGCATTAGTCAATAAAACACATACCGTAAAAGTGCACAAAAACCAAATGACGTAATAAAGTTTGCCTGAAGGCAAAGTTTGAAGATTTACAACGGATGGTTGCGAATCCTAATAAATTATCTTCTTTACATCCACAATATTTTTTTATGCTTAAGTGTGTCGACTAGACGACGTATTCCCAGATGCTGATGTACATGTTGATGTTTACTTCTTTTTTTTATTTATTTTTTCTAGTGCAGTGTGTGAGCTTGAAAATGTGGCTGCAGGAGCGTGAGTGTTTTCCTGCACAAAGGGTTGTTGGGGGTGAAGATCTTCCTTCAGGTGAAGGATTAATTTCCAGATCAAGGACGTTGTTCGATGAGCTGTCTTTTGTTATACAATCGTTTTTCTAAAGGGCGAAGAATCGTGTGCTTGGTAAGGTCATGTGGGTGCAGAGAAGCTGGCGGACGGACGCGTTGCAGTCGGGGACAGTCGGTTGACAAAGGAACTCAGAATGGAAGAATCGTGATGGCAATGGTGTACAGGTAGAGAAGCTTTCGGCGAAAGATGGGGGGGGGGGTGACATATCGGCGAGAGTTCTACTGGCGAGGGACTTGCGATCTTCAGAATGACACACATTCGGCGAGAGATGCAAGTGGGACAAAGTATCCGCGCGAGTTCATCTTGGTGAGAGACTTTCGACGTGGGTTGCAAGGGCACAACACATCAGCGTGAGCCCTAATGCAGATTTAAAACTACTAAAGGCCTAAGTAAAAAAAAAAAAAACATGTTAAGTCGTGTGTGGTGTTGTCTCACAAAACTGCAACTGCCTTTATTAGAGTCATAATTACTGGAATTATGCAGAAAATGTCCGCTCATTTTCACAACGAGGACACCCTTCAATGTCCAGCTAATTTTCGGTGGCTGGCTGCCACCATCCTCAGGCAGATTATGACTCTAATAGTGACGAGAACTTTCACAGTAAGGTAACGAACGATGCAACTGCCTTAAGTACCACAATTCTAAATGGGTTTTGTAACATAGAACAAGCAATTTGGCAGTTTCGTGACATGATGCCAGCTCTCCAAGTTTAACATCTGTGACCCTTAGATATTTTACCAATTGTTATTAGTTATTGAAATAAAACTGACAAGGCGTCAGGTCCCCCTCTTGTGATTTAGGAAGAGTATTAGGCCCTCAACGGGGCAGGTTTCACAGTGGCCAGCTGCTCATTGTTGCCTGGTTTTTGTCATTTAAGGAAATAAAAAATAAAATTAAAGAAGACAAAAATTAAAATTTAGCTAAACAAGGCCAAAAAAATAAGCGGAACAATTTTGCAAGATAAAAGAAAGTGCTTTTGAATTTAGGTCCCTGCTACTGGAAAGGAATTGGAAATAAATATAAAGCCGGGTAAAAACAAAACCAGGCATCACTATTCTGGTTTATTTACTTAATGATGAAGAATCCACATAAGCAGTGAGGCTCTCCTTGTCAGAACACATGTTAGTGACATATGGGTTTTGTGACTTAAGAATAATGTGATTTGGTGTTTTACTACTAAACTAGGAACAGGAGTGCAAACAGAGCAGAACACTACTTGCCCCACAGTTGTCAATGCCTTGGCCAAGTCTATCCACGGCACTCAAGTTTTTTAATTTGAATTATATTGAATAGATATTTATGGTAGTAAAATTAACATCCTACAATTTCGACGTGTAGCTTCGAGACCAAGATCCCAACGAGTAACGAGAATCCCAAAATGACATTTTTGCGTCGTCGCAGCCTTGCAACTAAAATTAAAAACGGCTTTACAAAACAACAATAGAGCACCGCAAAGTGCGATGCGATACTGTTTCTGTCAAGCCCTGGTTGGGGGGGGGGGGATGAGGCTTAATGGCGCGGCGACAGCTTGGTCATTAGCGCCAACCTCAGTCACAGTGCAGTGGTCCGGGTTGCCACTGCACCACACATTACAGAGATATTATTCAAACTCCTAACCTAAATCTTGTCATACATCTGTACCTCCTGCAAAAATTGAAAAACACCAGACAGGAGGACAGACTTATCGCCCAATTGACGCACAATGTCATGCGGAAGATGGAAACGACGACGAAAACCATCAAGATGGCAACAAGGAAGTGCCTGACCGTAAGTGGCCGCCGACACCAATAACATTCAGGAGGGTCAACCCCCCTCAAAAGGAAACAGTGAGTAAGTCGAGTGTGACCAATGCGCAAACGGGCCAACACCACCTCCTCACGGCGACTGCGGCGACACGCCGAGTGCCATTCCTCAGCAGTGCCTTTAATAGCTAGTAATTTATTGCCGTCCGGTCCATCCCACGAGGCTTGCCAAAAAGCGTGTAACCTCAGACGCAGAGTTGGAAAAGCGTCCGAGGGAACAAGGCTGAGATCCCTTCCGATAGGGCCAGAAAGGGCCCCCTTTTGCTGCAGAATCCGCTTGCTCATTTCCACCTATCCCAACATGGCCCAGGACCCAGCAGAAAAGCACGGTTTTCCGCTGGCCAGGCAAGCGGAAAAGCAAAGCTTGGACACGTTGTGTCAAGGGGTTCCGAGGATTGTAAGTCGCCAAGGACTCCAGGGCACTCATGGAATCGCTAAAGATAATGAAATGCTGGTTGGTATAGTCGGTTTAGTAAGAAAGCAGAAGCCAGAAGAGGTAGTTCAGAGAACACTTGTGGATAGTTGGAGGCTCATTTAGGTATGGTTTAGATGGGTTGGACTACATGAGGCCATGTTAGGTCATGTTGGGTTGGATAGTTTGGAGGATGATTTAGGTTGATATCAGTTAAGTTAGGTTAGTCCACTCTCTTCTGTCCTCTAATTTCTTCAGTCATGTTCAGTCAACTTCTGTCATCTT
>JAHWFP010165264.1:5136-17812 GCA_023313725.1 Lithobius niger | reverse complement strand
TTTTCGATTGGAATTACCTAGAAAAATTGCCCCTCTCTCCTGGGGCACGTCAAACCTCCAAAGTACACTTGAATAACGGTGACCGTGACCAGAACTTGGTGGCAACCTTTCTTGGAGAAGTACAAACCTAACACTTTCTTGAAAATTTGGTGGTTATAATAATAATAACAAGTTTGTTGCAAACGCAACCAGAATGGTAAGGACCTGGTGGTCACTAACTGCCATCCGAAGTTAAAACAAAACTAAAAAATAGTAAAGTTTAAAAATTTAAAACGAAGACGATTGCCGGGCTGTAAAGGAAGGGTTGATGGTATAGGGTTGGGGTCACGAATGCCTTACCACCAAGGTTAGACCTACCAGGGACACTGGTCCCCGATGGCATCGCCAAACGTGAGGGACGAGTGATAGGAAAAGCCGTACCATTGTCAATGTTTAAAAAAAATAAAAATAAATTTTTATTTTCTGATAATTATTATGGTTCTGATAATTATTTTTGGTTTGTGGTGATTTCCCCCATTACACACGGCCTGTCTGGAAGATCCGTGACGAAATTTGTAATGTTGAATTAAAGAAAAACGTATCACACAAAAACACTAAAAGTGTAGAGGGATCCATAAAGTTTTCTCTATGCAAAGTAGTGACACACAGCCGAAATGGTTGCCACCCTGTTTGTAATGTCAGTTAATCTTTATTGCACCAAGGTGCATCCAGCTGAGGCAGCAATGGTTCTGATACTTGAGGAGTCAGAGTTAGGGCGAGAAACTTTGTGGCAGTCATTCTAGCTCTGGTACCACTACTAATTTCTGTGGCGACAATTTGGTAGATTCTTTTATCTTTATAGGTTTTTGTACGACATCGTCATATTTTGGCAGTTATCGTGTTTTCGTTAGATTACTGCAAGCGCTGGGCTGTCGGAGTCGATGGGTGTCTTGGTCCCCGAGTGTACATTTCTGGCTTCTTATACAGACCCGGGTTCGACCCTGGTGAAGGGAAGTAGTCAACATGTACGAGTTTTTCTCCGATTGTTTCTCGCCAGTTGCACGAGGGTTTTCCTCCGGGTACTCCGGTTTCCTCCCTCATGCGGCAAAAGAGAACTGCCATGATGGTAGTTCCTTCCACTTAACATCTGCCGCTTGGGCCTTAAAAAAAACTCTAAAAGCTTGCTGGCCAACACCTATTCTATTCTATATATCGGGTTTTACGCATTTCTTAAGACCGCGTATTTCATTCATGGATTTTGCTATTTTATCATTTTCATAATAGCAGAACAGTGCTTGTTTTTGGTTTTTTAAGTTGCTTCTTGTTTATTGCTTGCAATTCTGTGCCGTGCGATGGCTTGCCAAATACATTTGCAGCCAAAAAGGATCCTTGCCTTTTCCCCCGCCTCGATAACGCACAACATTTTGAGTTGAAATAGCTGGTTGAGCAATCGTTAAAACTAAGAGCCCTTTAAAGAGAGAGCGAGCTTCAAAGCTTTTGAACAACTTGAAAAGCCGGTTTACCGCTGTAATGGTCCAAGTGCTGGCTGCGACCAACCAATCCAATGACGAAGATTTCCTTGTGCCCGTCACTCGAAGCGTTCATATCGCCATGGTGGCCATTGTCGTGGTCCGGAACTGGCCAAGCAGCTCGACCCAATGGCCCACAATGGCCAAAGAATTCAAGTAGAAAATGGCAACCTATATTCTAATTGGAGCAACTCGATAGTGGCAACTTTCCTCGCTTCGGCCGGCTAATCTTTTAAATTCATTAATTCGCACAAAAGGGTGTTGGGTTGCAACAACGTCAAGGCGGCGAGATGCATGGCCCACTAATACCCATTTTCTCCCAAAAGGGTTTAAAGAGAGGATGCCACCATTTGAGAACTGGATACCATCTGTACCAGCAACCACCTCGTTAAGCCAAATTCTCGAGGATATGGTTGACCGGGTTTGTTATTAGTTTAGATAGGGTACGTTTCTTACTTTAAAGGCGCCGGTTCAGCATATTGATAGCGTTGCCCATGTTCTAAATACAGCATCCACGTTGCAGATTCTCCGTCATCCAACAGGCCGATATGGGTCACGTGATCTCGTTTTAGTTATGAAAATTCGCGGCGCTGCAGCGAAGTGTTGTCTCTTTTTTTTTCTTTTTATTTACTGATATTTTCTTTATATTGATCGAAGATTCTAAGATGCTGCATCTAGGAGTTAAAAACGTGAAAAGGCGCCTTTAAAAGTGTTCATTCCCTCCCCGGTCTCTTGCTACGAGATTAAATTATTCGGTCGTTGATAGATGGTGTCGCTGCTAAAACGACTGTTTATCCCATCCTAGCCTCTCTCTTTACTTATAATGCTAGGAGCGAATAAATATATATACACGTCCGTAAGACGTGGGAGTGTCCATGCTGTGAGTACTGCTTCATATTCCATCCTTCGTCACAAGGTCATCTAGGAGAGAAGGTGTCGGTTTCGTTTCTCAGATACAGGCCAGTTGATTCAACGTCAAGGAATTTAATTTGACCATAGCAGCACTAAATGGCACCAGTTTTCTGCACGCGCGTGAATCGGCGTTGAGTCGGGAGGCGAAACACGCGATTTCTACCACAGTCGGCCTTGGCTTGCAGTAGCCATACGCTTCGCCGCTCACGTTCGTGAAACGCTGTTGCAAGCGGAGGTGCCACATGCCTGGATTAATCGTTACCAGACAGTATTTTTCTGCATCTATGTGTTAGGGGAAAATCTATACGGCATATTTTTAACGTTAACGTTAAATTTCTTAAAAAACAAATGTGGTACAGTCTCGCGACCATGAACGAGAGATGGAACCTGTGCAATATTATCATGGATACTTCCTTTCGTGTCGTTCCTGATAATGCTAAGAATTTATAGGGGTTTGGTGCCCCTAACCGCTGTAAATTCCTGATAAAACAGAAAAAAGTTTTAAAAAATATAAGAATTTTAAGTCGGGAAGGAATGAATTTTGTCCGCAACTAAATCCTGTTGGGTGATACTATTTTAAAACTAGGCATTTAACTGAGCTCTGAAGATCAGACGTGCTTGGCCGAGCAAGAGATGCTAAGTCTACACATTATTTTTCGGCCAAAACGCCGAAAACGTCAACTAAATTCAGGCGTAGGGAACTTTCGGCAGGTGCTGCCATCTCTTGTCAGCAATCAGTGAATTCGTATTTTCTAAGTCTGTCATCGAATGGCGCCACTTGGAAGCTAACCACTGAATGTAAACGAACGAATTCTACCGTACGAAAATATCTCGGGTAGGAATTTCATCTTTGAATTCATGATTTTCGTGTACCATCCTCCCTTGTCGCTCGAAATCAGAACAAAACTGCGTACGTTACCATGTCCCAAACAGTCAAACAAACAGACACACAAAATATAAATCCTATCTTGCCTCGCGTGGCCAACAATCTAGTGTTAGTAAGAGTCGACCTAGGATCTCTGTGTTAAACTTTCAACTTTGAGAGCTTATAACTCCGTCAAAATTTAAAAAATTTTAACCAAATTTGGAATCTATAGCCTTGACTAGTCAAGGCCTGTCTACAGTCCAAAAATTGTGAAATTCAGTCCAGCCAAACCCGAGATACAGAGAGGGGCCAAATAGACAACTTCTTGTTCTTGGTCTTGGTCTTGTTCTTGGTCTTGTTCTGGGAATGTACCTTTCGTCTGTCCTCTCTACAGGTCAAGCTATTTGTCCTGTAAAGCTGGTTCTTAGCTCATTTTACAGGTATTGATCCGTAGATGTGCCCTTTCCATAAGGCCTTTTCTAATTGGTCAAGTGGTTCAGGGGTTACGGAGCTCTAAACGACCAGATTGATTGTTTTACATTGTTTTAAACATTGTTATTATGCAACAATGCCATTTAGCAAACGCCAGCTGCAAGACATAGACTGAAGAGTAAAAGATTTGTTTTCATTGTTAACACTAGCCATAGCCAGGTTAGTAAGGCCATAGCTCTTTACCGAGCTTAAAGGCGGCACAACAAAACAAATAACAAATTAATTATAAAGGTGCCACGCGTACCCCACCCATCATCCACCACTACACTTATTTAATACAATTATAAAAGTAACACGGATTAATAAACAAAAACGTATCGTTAAAAGTTAAAAGTAAGGGTCTAAAAGTAAAAATCTGTAAGGAACACGGACAAGCTTTGACTCTAAGGGAGGTGTCAAATATGGCCAGTAAGACGCTGCTAAGCATTAGACCCTTACTACCCGGTTTTTGACGAACAGCTGTCCGAAATTGTCGTATAAAGACCCATGAGATGTCCAATGATAGTGGGGGCGTGGGTTTCTACTTTGTTTTAGGTTGACATTTTTTTTTCGGTTTGATAACATGGCAGCGATTCCAAGCAACACAACCTGCTACAAGCGTATGCGTGTACAACCCGTGTCTGAGTTACTAGGTCATTAATAAATGGACATAAATCGCTGGAAATAATATTAAGGGAAATTGGAAATTAGCCAACAGCGAAAATCGTACACTAGAAATAACGTAGTTCAGTAAGCCACCTTTATGCACTTACGTTTCATCGGAGAGCAACGATGAGATTACGGCGCTATATAAGTGATCTGGGGGCGAACTGGGTGGGCGGTTCGAATCCGGGTCATGCCACTCCGATTTAACATAAGTGCATAAATGTGGCTTACTAAACTACGTTATTTCTATAGTGTATGATTTTCGCTGTTGGCTAACTTCCAATTTTCCGTACTAAGTCATTAACATGATCACTGGGTGGTAAGGGTCTAATGCTTAGCAGCGTCTTACTGGCCAAATTTGACACCTAGACCCTTACAGTCAAAGCTTGTCCGTGTTCCTTACAGGTTTTGACTTTTAGACCCTTACTTTTAACTTTTAACGATGCGTTTTTGTTTATTAATATAACTAAGATCTAATCGTAATATTTGTTTGTTTGTGTATGTGTGTCTGCAATTGTATTAACGTCCACAGTGAGAATATCGATAACCTTGATTGTTTTTGCGTCCGCAGAGGGAATCTCGATAGTCTTATTTCTTTTGTTTGTTTGTATGTCTGTCAAACGGAATTGCCTGTATAAGTAATGATTCGAACTGTGTTTTCAACAAAGAGGCACAGTGCCGATGACGTCATGTTTTTTGTTTTTTTTCAGTCACACTGTTTTCGTGCAAACGGGATCTAAGCCTCGATGTCTATTAACCCTTGATATAACTAAATCTAATGAAAGCTTGGGCGACTACGAACGAGAAATCACAGTATTTTCATGCAAACGGGAAATCACATTGCTCTATAAAACCGACGATATACGGGAGGCTTTCCAGTAACGTATAAGAGTACTACATGGTTTTGCAAACAGTGGACCTAAAACAGTGGAAAGGCTGTAATGGAGTAATCCCACTTCCGACAGGCAACACGAGGGAGAAAGTTTCATTTCAAGTGATTTTTTTCCGATAGAAAAACAGGAAGGCAGGGAGACGTTGCCCTACTGCCCCTACTTCGGATTTCATTGTGGATCCATCCGTCAAATCACGTTGCGTTTCCGACAAATTATCGGAAGACGTCTAGTCTTTGGTAATATAAAGTAGGTCCTGGTGACAACGACGCGGCAAGAGGGATGTTGTGCACCGTATGTTGTGAACCATCCATTTTGCTCGAATCGATGGGAGCACCGAGCAAGCATTTCTGCACTCTTGCCCTTAAATTATTTATGAAAAATCTCGTCAAGGCGAACGGAGGTTTGTCTCGTTGTTCGTCGCATGTTTTCAATTGAAAGCCTCTTCCTTTTTTCTTTTTTTTTTATTGTTTATCTATGTAAGCCTCATGCGCCGACAGAAAAAACCTCCCCATAAAACAGGGCGTGCTTTACAAATAGCGCTGCCTATATCTGATTCGATGTCTACAGATGTATATTTAATGATGGTTTGCTCTTTTGGTGTACTTTTAGTTCTTATCGGCCGGTTCGTTGAGGATTTTCAATATTCATTGAAAGCTGGAACGGAAAGTAAGTCGGCAAACAATCGAACTTCATGATCGTTGTGCGCTCGCTAGTTATGTGCGCTGGAATTTAAAATTTGTTTGTTCCTTTCTTTTCGGAACTCTAAATACATTTTTAAGGACTACAAAAAGCTAACTTGACAAGGGGTTCTTCTTCTTTTGCCTTAAAAATAACTTTTTGTTAGCCTTATGTCTTCTGAAGAAATCTAGTGATGAATTGGTTCAATGTTGACTATTACTACAATCCTTTAGACTCGACTAGAAAGAGGACGGGTAAGGGCTCGAATTAGGGCAACCGTTTGATCATAAATAGAGATGCGAACGTCGAAAGTATTCCTTGTACTTAAAAACGTACGAATGTTAGGTTATTGCTACGCTTATAGCCATTTGAGTCAGCGTGCATACTGATACGTTATTTACTAGACATACGCTCAACTTACGTCATTTCGTCACACGCGAATCAAACACGCTCGCAAGATGGCAGCTGATGCTAAATAGACGATTCCGCCAGATGTAAAACGGATTTTAAACTTTAGCATGTTCAAAGTGTCGTGTAAATCGTACATAAATTGTATTTGTGCTTGATAGTAATGATATGAAGATCCTTTCAAGGTGAGGTTTTTCGCACAGTTCGTTTGTTTCGCGTAATCGAAAGTGAAACTAAACGCCAAATAAATGCAACGCCGCAGCTTTTGCTTTGGTGCTAATAGGGCTGGTCACAATTAGTATGGCCATGTTTTACGAATTCCATATTCCCCGGTTCATAAAAGGTGAAAATCCTAGAAGGGCCAAGAGGCAGACACAGATACTGCCAACTTAGATCCCGATCAGATAAGTGGTTTGAACAAAATCGCTTGGACAGACACGCATACAGACAGACTGACAAACAGTCAAACAGACTGACTAACTGACAGGCAGACAGACAGACCTCGGACAGACAAACAAACAGTCAAACACAGACATACAAACAAAATATGAAACAGACAGACAGACTGACAGGCAGTCAAACAGACAGAAAGACAGATTGAAAGGCAGACAGTCGTACTGACAAACGGTCAGACACGTAGACAGACAGACAGTTATACAGACAAACAGTTAAACAAACAGACAGTCATACAGACAGACAAACAGTCAAACAACAAGATAGACAGACAGAGATAAACAATCAAACAGACGGACAATCAAACACACAGACTTACAAACATTTAAACAACCAGACAGACAGTCATACAGACAGACAGACGGTCATACGGTCAATTCAAACACACAGACAGGCTGACCGTCAAACATTCAAACAAACAGACAATCAAACAGACAGATAGTCAGACAGACAGACGTCATACAGACAGACAAACAGTCAGACTAACATTAAAACAGACAGACTAACAGACAGATGCAGACAGTCAAACAGTCAGACAGAAAAACGATTCACACAGATAGTCATACAGACAAACATTCAAACAAACAGACATACAGTCAGACAGACAGTCAAACAGATAGCAGTCATACAAACACAGACAGTCATATAGACAAACAGGGAGTGCCAAAGTCATGCAATATATAGTCGGGTAATAGCCAAACGACTTCGTTAACAAGTATATAGTCACTTTCAACATTGAAAAAGTCGGACCAAAGTATGGAGATGACTACCCGAAGAGTTACAGCTAGTATTTTAAGAGTTATTCGTTTTCACCATACATCAGCCTGCCTAGGCTTGCTAGCTAAAGATCTTCTGTCGTTGAAAAATATAATATCAACGTCAAATTTCTCATATGGCCTTTCTTAAAATTAAAATCGTACTGTTTTTTTTTTTTTTTTGTATTTTGGCAGCGGTTTTCATACTTGGCATGCTTCCGTAGGCTGTCTGTCTCGGTTTTGTTGCCTACTTTCCAATTTTTCCCATCTGCCACGCGAAGTAAAATCGGGTGCCTAGTTCTGCCTCACGACCTCCATCGATTTATAGGCCTAAAGCAGTTCCGCACCATCTGCCAGCAGCGTCGCACCAAGGACAATCAATAAAAATAAAAAATAAAAGAAAAAGAAAAGAATTTGCCACAGAATCGACTTCTTTTCCCGACTTCTTCAGATATTTTATGTTGTCATTACAAAGGACAATTTAGACTTTATCTGTATCCGATTCTTGCGTTAGCGATATTTAATCGAATTTCTCTTCCAAATGTCTCTCACCGAGACTTCGCGTCCTTCCTTTTCCAATTGCCTGAATCACAAAATTTATATTTCCGTTGAAGATTTTACGCAACTTCCATTTTCTTCGTCGTGTTTTTTTTTTAAGTACTGCTAATAAAACGGAATTCCTCGCGTTTACGTGTCGATAGCAAGCAAGTGCAAAGATTTTACTAGGCCTAACGATTTAAAGCATGAGACTGCCATGTCACTTCCGGTGTGGCTGCAGTGTTAAGAAGATTGCTTTAAAACTGCAACAACATACATGTCAACCCATTAATGGAAGGGAAAAAACAACTTTTTAATGTGTTTTAAACGGTTGTTAAACCAAGTTGTGCAATAAAATTTAAAATTGACGCAGTTTTGTACATTCACATTCAGTGTTCGACCTTTTCTCCGAACCCTGCGTGTCCTTGGCAAGCAATGCTGTGAATTTAAGTCTAGTGTAAAATTGAGTTTTCGGAACTAAAATAATCGAGATATCAGTATTCCGGCAAACTGACTGGATGTCGGTCGGAGTTTTTGATCGGAAATTTGCAACCAATCTGATGTTAGATTGTAACCGATCTATTTGATGTTTGATTGGAACCAAATCAATAGTGTGCAGCCAATCTCATCGGATGTTTGCATTCCGATCAGATTGGAACTTTTGATCGGAAGATTGCAACCAATATGATATTAGACCTAGCTCAGGTATCGAACCGACTCGATAAAGTTAAATCATTCTGGACACGTTTCTCGTTGAGGTAAGTCGCAGAGTCGAAATACGCCGGGAAATCATCTTCACAATTTTTTGGAGCTTTGGCGTGACTTGGGCTCATCCGTTCCATGTAGAGACAAATCCTTGGGAGAACATTTTTTTTTTATCTTGGACTAATGCGTGAGGACTCGATTGTTTAATTTCCTAACCTCACCTTAAGCGCAGTAGCTGACTACACCAAAACCTACCGTTTCCACCGAATGTGACGTCAGACGTAAATAGTTTTGAACAGTATCGGATTGGCCCGCCCGGGAATCCGGGATCCTAGGGAAGGCCCTCACCACAGGGGGCCCGCTTCGTAGGGAGGGGACTCCAGTACTGCAAAAAAAAAAATGCGGAAACGCCCTCAATTCACAGACAACGAAATTCAGCGTTTGGAGTCGTGTCATGAATAATTCACTGCACTAAAATGAACTAGATCGAACTAATGAAACAATTTTCTACTTTTATTAGCTTAAAACGTAGGTACAAACAAGGGCCGTAGCCTTTTTTTTAAGGTGACGACAATATTCTTGCTGTTCATCCTGATGGGAAAATTTATCTCTCACCTAGAGATCGAACCAATGAACCGGTTTTCAACTTTTGTGGCTTAAAACGTAGGCATAAACAGGACCTAGGGCATTTTGAACGCCATTTTAATGTGACTACAATATTCTTGTTGTTGTTCTTTTTGTTGGAAAAATCACCGAGACTAGAAATCAAATCCGGGGTTGAGTACACAGGCCCCCCCCCCCCCCCCAAAACAAAAAAATTCTGAAAAATTTTGGAGAATAGGGGCCCCATTTCGACTTTCGAAGTTCCACCCCCTCCCAATCCACCCTGGGTTTGAAACAGAGTTGGTTGATACGTCGGTGAGCAATAAGGCGACCAGTGTCAGGAAAGACGTGTTTTGAGATTGGACGTGCGCTGACCATTGTAGTTGCGTTGCTAAGGGTGTTGCTAAGGAGTTTTAAGTTAAATGTCAGCCGATGAGTACGTTTATTACTCATGGTCACGTGACCTCACAGAGTGGGAACGCTCTGTGAGACAACAATTTCCACCGTTTGCTCATTTTGTTTACATAAATAATGCTAGCGGAAAGCAGCTACAGCTGCACATCTGCCATCTTTAGTTAGATTGGAGAGAGAGAAAAAAACGCCTGCTGGAATCGTTGAGGCCGATGTTGCTTAACCGGTGACGTCACGATGAGGGATCGCAAAACTCACCGTGCGTGTTTAGGAACTATACTCTGGTCAGCCAGCTATGGTGGCTGCACAGTGAGCTTTCCGGTGAATTGACGAAAGTATACTCGTTAATTTTTGATGATGTTGAAAGGTTGTAAAGTGCTTATAATGTTTGATTATAATGATTATAATGATTATAATGATTATAATGGTCGATTATACCCCGCTCCTCTACCTTCCACCATGATAGCAAGCGGGATATACTCAGTAGTAATAGCCCTAGAGCTTTTGTGGATAATACGGTTACTGTTTTCGCAGGAAGCCTGTAACCTGACATTAAAACTAACGAATGCTAATTATTTTGCAATTATATCCCGAGCGCGTAGCGCGAAGGGTATAATTTCAAATTAATTAGCATGAGTTAGTTTTAGTCTGGCTACAGGCTGAGTGCGAAAACATTTTTAGCCGTATTATCCACAAAACCTAGAGGGCTGTTTTAGTGGAGTATATCCCAATTCAAAATAAATAATACCAAAAGGACTAAACATTCTTTGTGTTATTATTAATATTTATAACGTAATGCTACGTTTTATTTGCTTATCAGTCTCTCAGTTCATAAAATTATTTGTCTCCAACGAGAAGTTATGGGCGATGCTGCTGTCGGCGACTTTCTCCCGTTAATCAGGCTGCATCAACCACGCATTGCTGAAATCCGCCGAGAGATGGCGCTGTGTGTGTTCTTGTATTATTTTTAATCGTTTGCTAATAATTACCATGGGATCGAAAAACTAAGAGACTTACACGGTAAAAATTAAAATTATTTATGCCAATAGATCGCCGAAGTAAAATTATAAGATACTAGCCTAAAAAATTATACAATGATGTTAAAATACGACAATCGTAACGAATATGTCGAGTTTTCTAGCTGGTATATATGCGAGTCAAAAGCCACAGCCATTAACTAGCAGTTTGTGTCTGTTTTAAGCTTAGCTCGGTAAGTTGCGCATGCGCACAACGAAAAGGTACTGTGGTATAATCACCCCGATTATACCCCGGTGTATAATCGGGTGATTATACCACACTAGGTCGATTATACCCCGCTCCCCTACCTTCCACCATGATAGCAAGCGGGATATACTCACTGTAAGTCGGTTGTGATTGGGCGAATTTAGTACACGATCAAGTGAGCAAATTTCTGTCAGGGAAATTCTCAGTGTAATTCCACCTTCCTCCTCTTTGGTGGAAAAAAGAAAACAAAAATTCTCATCGTAATTATTTCAAACCTTTAGGTCTGGTACCACGCATTAAACATCGTTAAAGAAATAAAGTTGTAGAAATTTTTTTTACGTGTGATTCTCTGGGACGTTGCTGCAGATCTAATCTCATAACCGAACTACGTATGTATAGAACTTAAAAAAAAAAAAGGACTCCCTCTGGGTGTACGGCTGGAGTGGGCGGAGTTAATCAACGTCTCAAGTACTATTTTAAAGTGGTCATCGCGGCTGAGTGGTGAGAGAGCTCGGTTTGGTTGCTGGGGGTTTGCGGATCTGGTCGAAACCCTAGAAAGAGGACCATGTCAAAGTCCCCGTCAGGGCTGCCAGCCAGGGTAACGTGAGATGCTACCATGCTCCTTCAGCAGCTTCGGGAACTTATTTTGACGACGCAATTCTGGACATTCTTTCGGCCCCTACGATGATCGGAGGTTTCCCGGTTCAAACCTCCGGGTTCTCTCCTCCCTTTACCGGATATTTCTTCTCTCAAAAAAAGGTTGGTAATGGTCAAAATTGAGTCAGCTCAGCCATACAAGCATTAAATTGCTTCGGTTAAGGCTCAAAGAAATTGTTTTTTTTTAATGTTGTGGTAATTTTCTAATGTGTAGTAAAGTCAACATGAACGTCCGCTATTTTAGTTTCTTTACATTCGGGCACTGGGATCGCAACACGTTTATAGATTTTTGTGAAATGTGGACCGGGGAAGGGGGGCAGGGGCAGGGAAGGCAGAGAAGGAAGATTCATGATCGTGTGTCTTGATCGGAAGAAAAGTGCCCTCTGGCCGCCCCCCCCCCCCCCCTTTTTCTCTTTCTAGACACGCCCAAATGCGCAACTGACCGTGAACAAAACATGAAGCAAGGTGTCGCTTTCAATACGCTTTTCTCCATCCAACCTCCCCCCCGCCCCCTCCTTCGTTCTGGAGGGGGCAACGTCATTATTTATGGGGCCCTCGCCCGGGCCCGAGATTGTTTTTCAATGAGGGGCGCCTTTCTTCAATCCCTCCAAGGCCCTTTATGGCACCTCTCCTAAGCCTTAGTGGATCAGCAAAAGCCACGTGACGCGACACCTTCCAAAATGGTGGGAGGCCTTGCCAAGACATTCTAATTCGGGGCCAAAAAAAAAGGATGACCTTACTCCGCCGCATGAAATCGAACGGGTCTTTGTGGAATTACATTTATGACTCGACACGCCCAGTCTACGCGTTTTGTTCGGGATCCAAGTTGGTTGATGTGGGAACCTACGTGAGATAATGTTTCAGAGAGCAAGAGGTAATGTCTTTTACGAATAACAGTTAAACAGGCCTTTAAACTTCATACCGACTTTT
>JAHWFP010165261.1:0-18075 GCA_023313725.1 Lithobius niger | reverse complement strand
AGGCTGGATTGGATGGGTGGAAATCTGGTACGGAAGAAACGTGATTCCCCCCGCCGTGATGTCGTTCGTTCTTTCGTTCGACCCACGGCGCGGGAGTTGGGGGGGGGGGGGGGGGGGGCGGGGGGTGATGTCTTCCGGATGACGTGCCGTCTCTTACGACCACAAGACCTCGATTACGCGTTCCAACCAGAAGTAGGAACTGGAAGAGGAAGTATCATTGCTATTAATATTACCTTATATTCCATCCCTTGTCGTGTTGAGAGTTTAATTCCGGATCTCAAACATTGAAATTATGCCACCCTAGCGAAGTTGCTTTGATGACGTCATTTGCGAAATCTACCAAGCCCAAGGTCCACATGATGTCATAATGTAATGAGTCACTTCGAAATTGATGTTCATTGTTTGTTGCGATGATGCTGTGTGATCAATTATTGTATGAATTGCCTGTAGGCTACTTAATGTTTGACATCAATTGTAGCGACGCGAGCTCGCTTTGTATTCTGCCCTGTGCTACCAACAATAAAGTGTTAATCGAGAATTATTCCGCCACGAACCCTCCAACGACCCACATCCAAAGGTAATTTCGGCTATAATAATTAGAAATATTTCCCGTTTTGTCCCAATTCCCTAAACTTTAAATTCAACCCATGCAGACCGACCCTGTTGTCAGCGTTTCACAGCAACCCCGAAATAGCTAGATTAACTATTCCAACCAAATTCCTAACCCAAAATTCGCCATCATTTTGACTCACCCGTGTAAGCGTAACATTTGTAGCATTCCATTTAAGGCCCTAAGCCAAGGTTAGAGTCTCCTCAATAAATCAGACGAGCTAGAGCTTATCACGGCTAAAACATCATTAGAACTGAACCACGACTTTGCGCCTTATTCCATCAGCTAGGTTTTTAATTTGGAATTAACCCCAACCTGTAGCTTGACCCACGTTCTGTTGCCCACTTGTCCCTTAGCTGTGGCTTTGATTTTGAGGAGCAGTCGTACGAACCAATAATCGCCACAGTCGTACAAAAACCGTCTAGAAGAGAAGATGTGGGTGTAGTTTCTTGACTCCAAATCAGTTGATTTAACGTCGTCAGATTCTTATTTTACCAACGGCTACAGCGACTACATAGCCGCAACCGGTCTTCTGTAAACTTCCGCCACTTTCGAAAATGTTGAAGCGCACACCTCTATCACGCACTGTAATGCCGCTCTCTATTATGTAACCTAAAACTATAGTAGCCATCACAATTGCCGGTTACAAATCTGTCAGCTTTTAGGCCTAGTTTTAGATTTTAGACGTAACATATTAGCTTTTAGGCCTAATCTTTACCTGCTGTTTTAGATTTTAGGGGTGACATGTTAGCTTTTAGGCCTAATCTTTACCTGCTGTTTTAATTTCGTAAGTGTTAGCTAACGGAGAGTTGGGTTAGAGAGTACGCTCTTTCATTTATGCATCACGGTGCGGAGATTTGACGTTGCCGTGACAAGGTGATTATACGGCCTAATTTTCAACTTTTAGGCCTAATTTTTACCTACGGTTTTAATTTCGTAAGTACAGCAGCTAACGGGGACAATTTGGTCGAGACTGGTTTAAATGAAGATAATGTGTATCGTTAACGAAATCCTTTTGATTTTACGGTTGCGTATTTTCCCGTAGTGTTTAAATGCGACATTCAAATGTTATTATTTCATTGAGTTGCGTCGAGAAATCCCTATCAGCTATAAGGAAGCAACATTGTTTTAGTTTGCCGCGGTTTTAACTAATATTTAGCCGCGTTATCTAATGTGAAAACGGACAAATCGTTGCAGTAGTCTACTAAGCTCTTTCGGCTGTACAGAAGACTAAAGGTGTCAATGTTCCTGCCCGTGAGAGAACTAGCGTTGAATCACGAGGAAAAATACCTGATTTCTATACCAGTCGGCCTTAGCTTGAAGAAACCTTCTCCTTCCCAGCTTCAAGGCTGTGCCGCATGCCTGGACTAATCAAGAGGACAACCGATATTTCTCGTACCAATTTATTACCGGGTTAAAAACTGCACAGCGGGTTTCTAACGTGGTTCATCACAGAATTTAATTACGACCAATCGTTCCACAATTGTCACCCAGAACCTGAGATGGGAACGTGTGGAGATATTATTGTGGATACTCCGTCAGGCTTACGCAACTCCTGCTAAGGGCGCGTTTATGCATTCTGGCAGCTAGAAGCTAGAAATGATGAGAAATTCAAACCTGGCGGTAGTTTTAACTCTTCGGGCTCGCAACGAAATCAATCAATAATGTGAGTTCAAAAGCGACTGAGGAAAATTGTTTTGCCAGGAGGAATTCTTTATCTTATTGTCATGGATTATAACACTGCAAGTACTTGCTCAAACGATGTCGGATTTAACTAATCCAGGTAGCGTTGATAGCATGCCAACGACACCTTTGCCATCGCGAATAAATTCTAGCTGCGAGAATGCAAAGGCGAGTAGTCGCGTAAACGCGCCTTAACGTAACAAGCCAGTCTGGAGTTCGGAAAAAAAGCGGGTAACGGTTGGATAGAGTGGCTATTGAAAGATATCAAAAAATCGTATCAACTCTTTACCACTACAGTAGAACACTTCAGAGTTAAATTTCGGAGTTCATTTAAATTTTCTGTGAGCCCTATCAACTTCTTCAGAACAAGGACAGAAAAAACGAAAAACGAAACATCGTATCACAATCGTCTGTTTAGCAAACATTAGAAAAATGGCGTTCGTCTGCTTTACCACTGATCTTCGTTGTGCGTTCAATCTGGATACCCCACTTTTCGACCAACGCGACGCCCAGTTCTGGCCTAACTAGTTGGTAGATGCAGCCAAAGCTTGCGCTAGCCAAGTTCATCAGCGGTTTTACATTTCATCATGAAGCGATTTGACTGAAATCGCTGATGAACTTGGCTAGCCCAAGCTTTGGTTGCATCAGCCAACTAGTTAGGCCAGAACTGGGCGTCGTTTTAGACAAAAAGTCGGGCATCCAGATCGAACGCACAACGAAGATAAGTGGTGCAACGAGTAACGCCATTTTTTGAATGTATGCTGCAGACGATTAGTGTGACTCAACCGATGTAGTACTTTTTCGTTTTTCGTTTTTTCTGTCCTCAGTCTGGAATTTTCGCATGTCGTTGATTTTAGCATAAAAAAGCCAACCATGAGATTTAAAGGGGAAGATCTTCCAAATGAGATGCTTATCAATATTTCTTGAGACTTCACAGCAAGTAAGGTCGCGAGGGTTTATTTACCTAACGTTGATCAATTTCTTGCTGAAAAATCCATTTTAAAATATGGCGTCTATGCCGTGTTTTTCAGGCATCCTACACATATTTACAGCTTGGCGCGACCTACATGTCAGGTCTGCATTCGCACGAAACCGTGACTTATCATGGTTTCCGGTTTACGACGACACAATTCTGACGTTAATGCTGCCACATGACCGTCGTTTCATTGATGTTTTCTTGTCCCACGCGCAACGCTGAGTCACGTGAAACAGTGAGCGGAAGTGACGTTGTAGTACTACTAAGCTGAATCTCGCGAATCGGTAAGACGGCAGCATGCACAGACAGAGAACTGTGCGTGGCTGTTATAGGGCAAGAAGGAATATTTCTGTAAAGAAGCCATCGAGAAAATAATTTTTTACGCCCTTGGTAACGCTGTGGTTAGTTTTTTTTTTCGAGTTCCTATGTGCGTAGGTCCTCTTTGCGTGGAGGCCGGCACGCTACCCACTCGGCGTTGGTTTGCTTGCAGTGCTTGGGTTTCCATGGCACCGTCACAAAGCTACGTTCTTATCACTGGAGTCATTGTTGTGTTAGTCCTTCGTCGTGGTGGGTAAGGGGTTGAAAGTGATGTGTTCGCCTAACGAAAAAACGTACAGAGTGTACACGGGCGCCGTCTAGTGTTTGTGATATCGTGACATCTAACGAAGAAATGAGCCAATAAATGGTTTCAAAGAGACAAACATGACCTGAGGGACCGGTCATTATTTGTGGCCCGGGGTGGGGAGGGGGGGGGGAGCGGAAAATTTGTCACCATCAAATTTTCGACGACTTCCCCCAAACCCATTTCAAAACCCTGAAAAAAATCTTGACCTTCCCCTACTCAAGGGGGGTCCAAAACATGTTACCTCCCCCACCCCCAAAAAAATGTGCTCTTCGTATACCTATTGAGACTGTCTGCAGTGCCCCAACTAGCTATTTTCAAAGGAGGGCAAGGGTAAAATGTAGGATCCCAAAAGACAACACAGTTTTGGGTTCAATGTCGTGGTCTCGTTTTATGCAAAAATTTAAGCCCGCTGCTTTGAATTTATTAGGGCCCCTTGCCTCTTACAGGTCCGGGTGCCTTGCACCTTTTGCACCCCTCTTAATTGCCACACTGACCGTGTGCAGATGCTTTCGTGCACCTGAAAGACAGAAGAAGCCAAGGAAACAGTCGGCAAGACTTTTCTAGAACGTGTATTGAAAAAACGACACTATTTAAATAGTACTGATACTGGCGTTTTTAGAAATTTTGACTGCTGAAAGTGTTATTTTTGAGATCCCAAAAAAAATTTTTCTCCAGTTTAGTCAGTTTTTTTTTGTGTGTGATCCCTCCCCCTTGACGGGAAAATTTTATGACCTCCCCCTCTCTGCCCTCGAGAGGACCAAAAAATCCAACAAATGCCCACACGGCCTTGTGACAAGGAATGAAATATGAAGTGATGGTTACAGCATGGACACTCCAACTTCCCCAGAACGCGTATACATTTATAAGACCCTGGTATATTACTGGAATTCCCTAACGCCTCGAACCCCTGTTTAGTATAATCGAAGTTGATCTGAGAGAAGCGGCGAATATCGGGTGTGTTTCAGCTATATTTGCACCGAAGTAAAACGACTAGCCCAAATTATCGTCAAAGATTCAAATGCAATTGTCTTTGTCTTCAGGATGTATAGGAATAATAAAAAAGTAGATATTGTCATGCTGTTGTCGTCTCTCCTACATTTGCACGATGGTTTCCTCCGGGCTGTGAAGGGCGCAAGCCAATTCCGGACTTGGAATTAATTGGCTCAATTCAACTTTTGTGGACTTGGTGGAATTGATTCTACGTTGGACAATTCCAGGTTATGGATTCATGGAACTGACTTAATCAATCTTCAATTCTGCTTGACTTGATTTGGACTTAACTTGGTTATTTGCCGAAATTATAGCTGAAACTGAATTGGTTGGATTTGACTTGAAGACCATCAATTCAACCCATGTTGCGATCTGGTTGACTTGACTTGCCAAGTCATCCATTGGACTGTCATTGCCTAGATTTGATTTGATTTTAATTTGACTTACAATTTCTTGTTTTGACCTGATTCAATTTGATTCAACCTGAAATTCTGGCCAATTCCCCAAAATCCAAATCAATTTACTCAATTTCAGCCCCCAAATTCACCAAAATCGACTACATTTCCGGCAATAAATCAAATTTTGTCATATTTACCTGAAATTGTGCTGGACTTTAGGCCGAATTGGGTGAAATTGGTTAAAATATATCCTGAATCAACCGGGAATTGGCTGGAACTAAGACTGGATCAACAGCAAGTCACTGAATTGGAATTAATGTGTCAGAATGAGAAACGAAAATTAATTGAATGGAAATTATTTGAAATGGCAAATAAAAAATATGACAGTGATTTGAATTGAATTGAACCATGGCAGTGACTTGGTTGGAATTTACTCTGACTCATGAAATTGATTTGGAATTGATATGGAATTGAATTACTTATCAACAGTGCGTAATTGGAAATTGATTTGATTTGACTTGCTGCTCACGTTATGTCTAGGTAATTAACTCAAATCCATTGAAATGAAATTGTGACCATCCCTGCCTCCAGGTACTCCGGTTTCCTCCCTCATGCGGCAAAAAAACAACTGCCCTGATGGTGGCATCTTCCACTTAACATTTGCCGCTTGGGTATCAAAAAGCTGTAAGCTTATTGGCCGACATCTTCTATTCTTATTCAAGATACGACTGCCCCGATATGGTGAAGGGCTATAGACTGGTACCCTAATTGTTCCTAAAGGTTGGCTTCAGGGAAAGCAGGCCATAGACGGCAAACCTGTTGATAACCCAATAATGTCACACACACGCCCAACATCAATCATTTTCTATGACTTTTTAGATAGTTTCTATGGCGTATTCTACGTAAAGACGGAAAAGCCAAAGGCTCACAAGAAATAACTAAATACAGATGCAAACCTATTTACGTTGCCTTTTGGACGTATGTGTCAGACTGCCTGAGCGGGGAATCGAACCCAGGACCTTTCCTTTGAAACCAAAGGCCGAGGTCCTACCGCTGAGCCATACTGACACGGCCAAGCGGTAGGACCTCGGCCAAGCGGTAGGACCTCGGCCTTTGGTTTCAAAGGTCCTGGGTTCGATTCCCCGCTCAGGCAGTCTGACATATAAGTCCAAAAGGCAACGTAAATAGGTTTGCATCTGTATTTAGCGTATTCTACAATTAGAAAGCAGGTAATCACAAGCAAACTGAAAGAAGTGCTCATCCGCTTAAACAAATAGTCCCAGTTTTAAAGTATCGTTACGGGGCAGCGATACGTTAATGGCGATATTCGAATTATCATGGGTGCATTATCTAGAAAAAAATCTATCTAAATTTTGAAGATATTTAAAAAAAAAATAGGTATAATGGCCTGATTTTAACAAGTAAAAACACGCTTTTGATGCGAGAAAACCACAAGGTCATTCAAACAACAAATTTAATTTTCGACGAGAAATTTCTCGTCGTGTTCACAATATAGTTCGCGATTTGCGTTTTTAAAACACAAATCTAAATCTTCGTATTGGGTCAATCTACCTACCGGCCTGATTTTGTGTGAACCCATGGAAAAGACTTTTCGTGTTGACGGAACGCGTGTAGAACGGCGGAGGGATACATTTCGTTCAATCGTTGCGCATGAAAACCGCCTGTATTCTGAACACGGAATATCCTGTAACGTAAAGTGTTAATGCTACTTTTAAATTTGAAGGCTTTTTTTTTCCCGTAGCGGTATTATGATATACTGCCATAGCGTGTGCAGAAAAATACTATAAATAGATCGTCTGTTCTTCAGTTGTACGTTGCATGTTTGTAATTCATTCCCCCATTCCTTTGTTTTCCAGGACGTTGTTCGTCACCGTGGTAACTAACCCTGCCGGAAATGCACGTGTCCAGATGTTTAAGATGAAGCAAGCGTCCAGCCATCCGTGGCTTACCCTATCGGGTTAACTGGGGGGGGGGGGCGGGGGCCGCGAGGGGTAGGGACAACCCTAACTGTAATTCTGCACATGTGTCAATAACATTTCCAAAACTGGACTTCTAATATTATTATATACGTTCCCCCCTTATTCTTTCCGTATAACGAAGGAACCCGCCATGTCCACCACCTTCAGTCAGTACCCTCTTGCTGTTGCACGCAGGAATGTGACCCCCATCGCCGAAAGTTAATGCGAAACCCGCTATGCTAACATGCCAACATATTAATATTTATAGCATGATCAAGCACCATCTCTGATGTTGTTATACAAAAGGGGTCCTCCTTGTGGACAAGGCGCATAACCAGAGGGTGTATGCGACCCCCAAACCTGGGCTACCAATCGCCACCCCCCTCTCCCCACCCCCCTGCCCTCCATTAGGCCACGAGGGACATAAATTTTGCTGACAACCCTGTCAATATTCTGGCAGGGGGTCACGTGGCTAATATAACAGGGGGCAACAAACATAGCTTGATGGGAACTGTGGTGGATGAGTGGGAGTAGGGCTAAAAATATCCCCTCGTGCTCTGGACAGTGGGGGTGTTTAGGTTTTAGCGTCCCGTTTTCAAATTTTCCAAATATTCTGCACTGTTGTTTGTTGGCGTTTGTGTCGAAAGTTTTCGAATCGGAGGTGTACATTGAATGAATGGTGTGAGAGAGTCGAAACTCCCAGGAAATTAAAAAAGCGAACCTATTATGTGGAGGATTATCACAAGACATTTTCGCTTTTATTATGGATTTGCAGATATCTTTAAACGAATTAAAGATTAAATTAAATTAAATTAAATTAGATTTCTTCTAATGAATGAAAGATGTCTATAATTCATTTGTGGATATCTTTTAATTGCCGTATTTAAAGATATATCTGTAATACATCTAAACGTTCTGCAAATGAGTTAAACATAATTCATTGGCAATATCAGTAAACACGTGCTATTTATAGATATCTTCAAATGAATTAGAGACATCTTTAATCAATTGTAGACATTTTTTATTCAATGATAGATATCTCATTGCCCTTACACAAAACACAAGTCGTTACTAAAATGTCCCTTGTGTTTTGTGTAAAGGAAAATCTTCCTAAACGATGTAACATTACAGATAATTCTGTAATTGAATTACAGACAAATTTATTATAGATATCAGTAATTTTTTTTCCTTTTTTTTTCATTGTTAGTAAGTAGTTTATTAAGACGGCTCGAAGTTCATGGTGAACTTGTGTGTGCCGTATAATTCAGGCAAGGCACATGATAACGAATAATAATTCAATCACAGATATCAATAAATACGTGCCAATTAGAGATATATTTAATTCAACTGCAGGTATCTCTAATTCATTTAAAGATATATGTAAATCATTTAAAGATATCTACAAATTAAATGTTTTTTTTTTATCTGCACAACATTACGATATCTTCAGTGAATTAGAGATATTTCTAATTTATTTAAACATATCTACCATTAAAATGTTAATAAATGTCAACCCCCTCAACTATTTTGGTGAACAATCAGCTAATTTTCGATCCTGGACTCACGTCTTCGTCAGGCCAAAAATATATTTACATTATTTACACAACATATGGAAAAATACGCTTGACTCTACACCGGAACTGCTTTAACTCTGCAGTGTTCGTTGCAGTGTAGAGTCGAAGCAGATCCGGTGTACAGTCAAGCGTGTTTTTCCATGTGTTGTGTAAATAATGTAGGGTTAACGAATAGTGCAGACTAGTTGAAGCAGATCCGATGTAGTCAAGCGTGTTTTTCCGTGTGGTGTGTAAAAAATGTAAATGTATTTTTGGCCTGACGAAGGACGATCCAAGTGCAGGATTAAAAATTCGCCGATGTTCACCAAAATAGTTGAATGAGTAAAAAGTGAGGAAACCTCACCGTAAAAATGCCTATTTTTAATATCTGCCATTTAATTCCAGTATAAAAGCCAGAATGGCTTGTCATAGTGAGGCTCGTGCGAGAAAAGTTTGGTCACGCCGAAATTTGGCGTCATCCAGAATGTACATTAAAAACAGCTTTTATTTTCGACCTGTTAACACTTTTGTGGTCTTTTTCTAAATAAGTAGACAAAAAAACGTTGCAATAACAGTAAGGCAAACTGGAACTAAGTCATCAGCCATATCGGTAAAGGTGATGTTGTAGTGATGTGGCGGCTAATCAGCTGTAGCAAAGAAAAAGGACGAGCGGCCGACAATGAGAACGGATATGTGTTCTAACAATTAGAAACAACCGAAATATTGCTTCAATAATGCTGACTATTAGAGCCGAATTGAAAAGTTTCAATTCTATTCAATTATATGTTTATTGGGGCCTCTGCCCTAAAGTTTCAAAGTTGGTTGTGTAACAATCACTGCATGCACGATCGTTACGGCGAGTTTTTCGCGCTTGGCATCAAAACGGAGAAACAGGAAATTCAGCCACACTGCGTTGCCCTCCACTGAAAAAGGACAAGTGGGGGGGGGGATCGTGGGGGGAATGGGGGAAGTGGGCGAGAGGGGGTGAATGGGGGCTGGAAGAGGTGAGGGTTCACCGACTCTTTTAATTTCATGCTCCCCAGTAAAGTATTTTGCTCATGCATGCGGGAATCAGCTAGACTAGCGTATGTTACGCCGGGGAACAACTATTTATTTGTTATTACTTGTGTATAATTTTCGCTGACGTCTTATTTCCAGTTTACCTTTAAATGTCTTTTTCTAAAGCATTTAGTTAAAAGAACGACTAAAAACTAACACTGCTGCATTCTAAAATCATTAAAAACATATGATGTGCGCGCGCGTGCGTGTGTGTGTATGTGTACCTCTACTCCCCTTGAACCAAGGCGAACCAAGGTAGCTACAATGATGGAATTTGAATCAAATGAAAGATAATAAAATTACGTACCCGTTAGGCCCATTTCTTTCTCGCTGTAACTTGATTTTATGACCCTGAAATACGCGAAAAACACTGCAAAAATAATGTCAAAGTTTTTTTGACCCTCATCATGACGTTTGTTCATGACGCCATAGTATGTTCATGCAAAGTTTGTTATGCCTGAACAAACTTTTTCTGATAAAACTATGACGTGACCAGGCGTGCTGAGGGATGTGATGGACGAACTGTGAGCAGCAATTTTAGTTTGCGTCTAAAATATCAGTACATCGATTTTGTGATGCTCTTGGAATCAAAAGAATTGCATGAAGCATGGATCGACGCCAGTGGAGTGAACGAATGCGAACAATACGGCTAGTCGTGTCATTAAAAACTTAACAATTTCCGAATACCAAAATCGTCGAAATTTGACAACGCCAGTATTTGGTGGCCTGAAATTGAAGGATTGTGTAAGAAAACGGTTTGGATCCGATTCTTCATACTTTTTTATTCACACGAAACTTGTCAAATGATGATGATATATCCCGCCAAGTTGTTTTCTTTGGGCGTTTTTTGTTTTAGGCGATTTCTATTTTTAACGCAAGTATGGTGTTCGCTCGTTTTTAACTCGTACAAGTCTTAATCGCTAATCGAACATATCCTTCCCTTAATCGTAGGATTAAGCAACGTAAACCTACCTACTCATTTATTGTTGAGTCGTCCACAATTACAGGGTTTTAGCACTTGTCCCGTTTGATGGGTACTGTTGTCAAAGATGATTTACACTCCCCATAAGACAAGCAAAAGAACGACAAGTTCACGTGGGAGGAGGGGGAGGGATAGAGCAAGGTGTACTGGAAGCACCGTGAATGGTTTACCAACCTCTCTACAACGAATTCCTCCGTAAAGCGTTGTTGAGTGTTGTGATTTATTATAACGCAAGGTTTTTGTATCGAGGGTTTTTTCGTTTATACCGATCAAGATTTGAGAGGATGGGTTTTGGGGTTGTGATTGATGGCTAATAAAAGTGAGACATGGATTGAACGATAGTGATTCCTTGAAAGGAAAGTGGGGGAGCGCGTGGTGTGGAAGGGGGGGGGGGGAATAAACGGGGCAAGGTTGCGGAGGGGAAGGGTTTTTAATACGTTAGACGGCTGCCACTCCCGCCAATACCCAGATTTCCTTAGAATTTGCCACGTTAATGACAAGAAGGTCGCGACCAATTCCGTTGTCGGCTTACAAATTTCTGTTTTCGAATCAAGCGTTGATTTAAAAAAATTCTAAATTTAATGAAATGAACGAACTACGCAAGTATGACAGCTTGCATCCACCCAACACTTTAATGTTTCCAAAATTTTCGATAGTCGAAGAAGCCGATATTACAAAAAAAAAAAAAAAAAAACCGAACATGATATTACTTTAGCTTTTTTCGCGTACCCAGCCTTAGCCATGGCGCCAAAAGGAGAGAAGGATAATTTTTCTAGGTGTACCCCATCGGAAATTTCTAGGTTCTTTTACATGACATAATCGACATGAGCACGAGACGTCACAGGGCCCGTCTCTTCCAGAAAATGCCTGGGGTGGCAGAGGCCGGAATCGAGCCCCGGACCTCTGGCACGTGAGATGGTCCAAGGTCATGCTAACCATCAGGCCACCTTGCTCCTGATGCAGTTCCAGAAAATTTGTACAATATGCATGAACGACCACCATCCAGTTAATTCTATGCAGATGACGTCATTTTTGGGGAAGTGTCCTACCACTGGTCTAAATATTGTTCGGGAGCTTTCTATTAGGCCTAAGTTTCCTTTTTTGGTAAGCCCGAACGGAAACTGAAGGTCTGTTTCACCTTTCGCATTAGCTGCGTAAATTAATTTCTGGTGTTATTTTTTTCTAAAGATAGTCAGGTCAGTAGTGGGATTCGAGCCAGCATACGCTTGGTTTGGAGGTGAGGACGCTGATCACTGGGCTGTTGCATCTCGCCTTCCTCGGGGGTACCCGGGACCCCTTCACAAAGCTTGCAGTACGAGTTGGGGGCTTAGTTTTCACGTCCAGTGATTTTGCCAAAGCACAGTTTGCATGCAACTTGGGGTTAAGAGACTGACGGAATTTTTTACAAGTCCCATTTATGTACGTATATATTTTTCAGGCAGTGCTACCGGCGTGCTTTTGGGTTGGAGAAAATTTTTCGTCGACATGAAATGGGTACCTTTTTTCAATGTTGTCCCCCTCTCCCCTTCCGTTATCGTTTAGCCGAACTGGCATTATCTATGTATAGAGCAGTGACACGACGTAGTATTATGGTATATAACTCTATGCTGGAGCCTTAATGGGTTAGCTGCAAGGTGCACTGCGGAGAGAAACAGAAGGGCGTCATACTGAAGCCGATGCTGTGAAGAGTGATTTCTCAGACCTAACACGCGCGATTTTTGTTGTTGGAGAAAGCAACGTTATTTTAAGCCTAAGAAATCCGCTCTTCCGTTGTTTTTCCCTCCATTTTTATGTAGTGCACCTTGTAGTTATGCCCTCCAAAACCCATACTGGTGCCAATCTGGTGCCAATATGGCGGCAAATGTCACTGCTCTATCGTCTCGACTTTTCACGCTCGTAATTTCATCACGGATTATAACACTGCAAGTATTTACACAAACGACGTCGGATTTAGCTAATCCAGGTCGGGTTGTTACCACGGTAACGACACTTTTGCCATCGCAACTAAAGTATACCTGCAAAGAATGCGCAGGCGAGTTGAAGCATAAACGCGCTCATTCATATCCACGCTAGGAAGGCTATTAATAGTTCAGCAGATCGTAGCTTGAGAGCGCCAGAAGTTTACTTGTGATTTTATGATCACTCCGTTCCTTAGGGAAAAATTACTTCGCTTTTTCACTATGTTTATCCTTTCAAGTAACTTTGCATTGTGAAGGCTCGGTAACACAAATTTAAAAAAAACAAACAATAATAAACAGGCCTAACTTACGTGCCTGAAGCCGATGCTGTGAAGAGTGATTTCTTAGACTTAAAACACGCGATTTTTGTTGTTGGAGAAAACAACGTTATTTTAAGCCTAACGTTATTTTAGGCCTAACTACGTGCCTGTTTATCATTTAAAAAAAAATTAATAAATAGGCCTAAGGGGGCGGCAAATTTGATGCTTACCCAGCCGAAGCTAAGCCTAAGGGGGCGTTCCAGTATTATGTCATCAAGAAATTGGCCATTTCAACCCCTCCCCCTCTTCATCAATCGTCATCCATTGCTCACCCCCCCCCCTCCAGTATTACGTTATTTCTACTTTATCCCCGCCCCCTCGGAAGGAGTGTTTTCCCTGTATATGCAGTTTTTTTCTGAGGACTTTTTTTGCGTATTTCCACTGGAATAATGATGCTTACGTCATCAACTGGCTATCCCCATCCCCCCTCGTCAGCAATAGTCGCCAGTAGGTCTAAATAAACAATAAAAATAAATCGTGCCTGTTTATGATAAAATAAATAAATAAATAGACCTAACTACGAGCCTGTTTATGATAAAATAAATAAATAAATAAATTGGCATAACTACGTACCTGTTTATTATAAAACAAATAAATAAATAGGTCTAGTTACGTGCCTGTTTATTATAGAAAAAATAAAATAGATAAAATATAATAAATAGACTGAACAGCGTGTAATGTCTCACTGTCTAATAGCGTCTCAACTAACTACTGGTTGGTATAAACCTATAGCGTGGAGGAAAAAAATATTAATTATACCTCTCTGTATTTACCCTTGTTAATAATTAAGTATTACTGCCACATTAAACAAATTCTAAGTAAATGAGGCCAGTGGCGTAAATAATTAGGTGGGGGCAAGGTGAACGAGCACCCCCCCCCCCCCCTTTCTCCCCATCACACCTTCCGCGAAAAACGAGCTGAGGGTGCGAAAATATCTATGTATTCACTATATTCTTCAAACCCACTGTTTTAATTGACGGATCCGTACATTACAGAAATCAAGAAATTGACCATACAGTGATCGTACATTTTTTAGCGTCGTGGCATAAAATATTCTCCCCCCCCCCCCCCCAGCCCGACCTAATCCCCAACAGAAAAAAATATTTATTTACGCCACTGTGCAAGGCACCAAAGTTTCTTGCTTTTCTGGCAAAATTCGGTTTGTTCTTATCGCTCTCTTTGAAAACATCTACAAAAAATAAAACTACCGTAAAACAAAAAAAAAAGTCCTTCGCTCTTTCCATTTTGTTATTGCTGTTATTACCATTTATTTGAAATATTTCGGAATCATTCGTGCACGCTTTCTGTTTCTACTTTTAAAAATCTCATATCATCGCATTCCTTTTTACAGCGCCGGCTGAGCGTTCCCTCCATCCTTCTCACACGCAGAACGTGTAATGTGTGGCCGACTGAGGTTGGTGCTTCCATTTTCCACCGGTAGGTGATGGATTGCGCGTCAACCCTCACCAGTTAACCCCTACCCCGACATTTGACCCCCCCCCCCCCCTTCGTACACCTCGGCTCTTCTTTTTCGTCAGATATCATATATTCATCGTGTATAGTGAAAAAAAAAACAGCGATAAACACGTGGGGAAAAGCAGGAGAAATAGGTCGATATTAAAACTCATCCAATTTCATAAAACTGTGAGTCGTCAACCATGCATGAGGCGAGGTGGAGGCGGATGAGTGCGTGACGTACCACGCACGCTGCCCTCCGTATAACGGACCCACTCTCTCTACAACGCTGCCTTCTTTTCGTCAACGCGAGTCCCGTTCACACGTCTCTAGAAACGTTGTCGAAGGATGGCACCCTGACCCGCGTCAGCCGCATCATCTCTCATGCGTTCACACCACAATCTGGCTCCTAAATTGTCGTTGTACCGAGATGGGACCCGTTTCTCATCTCCCGCGCTTATTGTAGTGTATGAAATTAATGCGGGCTCTCCCGCCACACGGAAAATTGAATTTAGCTTGATAAAATCGCGTTGGGGGGATGCGCATATGTGTCTGCTCTCGTCATTATGGCCGACGCAACCAACGGTAAAGAAACCAGATTTTATGCGATGGACGTAATAAAAAAAAAAGCTAGCGAGATAGCTTTTAAAAGACGTGTTGGATTTAAAGGTGAAAGGTCCTTTGTTTGCAAGTTGTGGTCATTTACATGATTTTTTTTTCAATTAATTCAAACGCTTGAGTGTGGCAGGCAGCTACGTTAATTAAAGGAAAGGGGTTGGGGTTCGTTGGGTTCCAGTGGTCTAATAATTATGATAATAATGTAATCTGGTACTCATAAGAATTGTGCTGGAAGCAGCAGGGTTGTTGGCCACTCACACTGTTCCACTTAAATAAAAAAAAAAAAAAGTTATGAGCTTGGCGACCAAGTACAGTGGAATTAAATTTTAATTTTTTTATTTCTCAATGAGTTGTTTATATTCTGGTCTTTTCAAAAAATGTTTAAGCTATACCTGATTTAAGAGGTGTCGGAAAGTTAATTTTTTTGTGTGGAAGCGAGTTACACAGCTGTACTACCCTCACCACAGATGATGACCTATGCATCTCTAGTCGTACTGCCGGTTTCTTTAATTTGTATATGTGCCCACGTGTATGTTTCGCTATGAGAGTTCGAAAAGGGGGATATCAGTGTTGAGGAAACCTCTTAAAATTTTGAAAGTAAGGGTTAGGTCCGCCTTCAAGCGTCGCAATTCCAGGGAATCCAGTTCAATAGCTGGAGGCAGGTTTCATAAGTTAAATTTTTCATCCCGGTTAAAGACTTCGTGAACCGACGTTGGACTGGCTCTACATGGTCAATGTCCCGTAAAAGGTTTGGGAACCAAACCTGGCTGGCGTATTCCAGTAGGGGGCGTACGTAGACCTTGTATGCCCAGCGTAGGATTTTGGTATCTCCAGATGAAAACACACGCTTAGATATGTGGCCAGTTCAACAATTTTTTTACTACATAATTGCAATGTACTGTTTGTTTTAGAGCATATGTAAACCATACTTCAAACTTTTCATCATGGTTACATCTGGTAGCGTAATATTTTCGATATTATATGTTTGGCATCTATTAGTGTACTCTGTGTGGAAAGTTCTACATTTTGCATTTGCAAGGGGCAGTTAAATAAAGGAAATAACACTTATTTAAAATGGTTCAGTTTTCTGCCAATTTGCGGACTTCTTTCAAGTGAAAGAATGACGAATGGCTTTTTTAAGTTTGAATGTTGGTAAACATTGGAGAGAAAAATTACTCTATAATTCAAAGTGCTGTAAAAACACGTAACGTTTTATCACAGCGAATTTTCGACGAACAATTTGCACACCAGTTTGGTGTTAGTTTTGGGTTGCCCATTCATCTTCTTCAGGCACAGTTATTTGTGCGTCCTGCAGTATTTTTTGAGCGGCTACATCTTCCCGGAGAGGGTGGCTTTAATCGACGGCCGCCACTGTTTTTTGTAACCATCTTGGATATCAACAAGGCACTCTGCTACCAAAAACGTACAATCGATTGTCGATGTTCGTTTTGCGGTGAACTCAAGATAGGCCACAGACACTATAATGTCTTGTCCCACGGGTGACCAAGAACAGAATCAATAGCTGAAAATAAAAATTTTATCTTGTTTATGCGACTTCTGGGTATTTGTTACATCAGGGAAACAACATTTTTAACTAGAATTTTTTTTAGAAAATGTATTAGAAAATACTATATATTTTCAGGAGTGCATGAAGATCCTAACTGACTTTATGCAAACCTGAAGAAGTCGACCAAATGAGGAAGTTAATTTGCTCCTTTAATTTTTAGTCTTCCGTACAGCTGAAATGGCTGAGAAGACTATAGCGACAACTTTGTCCGTCCGTACGTCGTCTTTTTATACTACAGAACGGTACCAGAGAGTGACAAACGATTTTCACCACTTGTCTTTGCGTCCAAAAATTACTTTAATTAACACGGCAAATTAAAACATCGTTGCTTCCTTTTGGCTAATGGGCTTTCTCGACGCAACTCAATGAAATAATAACATTTGATCGTCGCATTCAACCACTGCATGAAGACGCGCAACTGTATAAACAAAGGCATTTCGTTAAAGACTCACATTAGGTTCATTGAACATAATCTCGACACCGTGTTGCATGGATGAATTGGCTAATTCTCGAAGAAAATTCTCCGTTGGCTGCTACTAACGAAATGAAAGCAGCAGGTTAAAGAACTAGGTCTAAAAGTTGAAAATTAACCTTAAATCACGTTGCCACGGTAACGTTAAGTCTCCGCACCGTGTTGCGTAAATGAATAAACCTGCTCTCGAAACCAGTTCTCCATTAGCTGCTACTTACGAAATTAAAACGGCAGGTAAAAATTACGCCTAAAAACTGACAATTATGCCCGAAATCTAAAACTTGGCATAAAAGCTAACACATGTTTAGCCGGCATTGTGGTGGTTACTATTTTTAGAATAAATAAAAGAGATTGTAGAGTATGTAGTGCATGATAGAGGAGTGCGCTTCAACATTTTCAAAAGCAGCGGAAGTGTAAAAGACCAGTAGTGACTAGACAGTCGCTACAACCACTTGTCAGTGACTAATATCAAGGTTAGGAGAGGGTTTGGAGAGCATGGCACTGCTTAAATCTCATCATTAGACACGCTAGGGAAACAATTACCAGTTTAGCAAATCGCACGTAGAAGGCGTCAAAAATTTTGCTTTTGATTTTCTGATCACTCCTTGTTTAAGAGAAAAATTACTTTAGTTTTAAGAAAATGCAAAGTTCTCCGGTAGCTGCTGCTTACGAAATTAAAACGGCAGGTAAAAATTACGCCTAAAAGCTGAGAATTACATCTAAAATTTAAAACCAGTTTGACCTTTTGTAGTACCTCAGCTTAGTGAATACTTTACCTAAGAAATTTCAAGTGTGATGGTGATATTTATAATTCTCAATTCAATCTTTTT
>JAHWFP010165258.1:15186-44928 GCA_023313725.1 Lithobius niger | reverse complement strand
CATGTAGATTTAGGATTATCATCGTTTTCTACATCTGTAGCTACGTTGAGTGATGCTACGTAAATGTGATTGGGTTTATAAAATTTCCTGTTTATTATTTCCTTATTTTGATTATAGGCTACATGAGTTAATGCTGGTGTAGACGACATTTGGATTTTTTTTTTTTTTTATATCGCTTATAGTTAAGACGTTATCTGGGCAATTTAATGCTAATGAATCTGATTTATTTGACATGAAATCGTATCCTAATAGTACTGAAATGTTACCAAATGATCCATCAGGAACGATAAACTCTTGATTTCTAGAAGATTCACACTTTTCTACAGTTGTTACTATTTTCCTATCAGTTTTAATCTGACGATTTCCGACCCCAACCAAAGTGACTGGTGTGGTCATCGGAATTAAATGGCATTTAACTCTGAAATCATTAAGCATGCGTTGTGCTGCTGTGTTCGTAATTAACGAAAGTAAAGAACCTGTATCTTAACAAACAGATTTCTGGCCTATTACCAACGTCAAACACTAAGTGTGGACGTGAATATTTAACCTTAGTTTTATTTAAAACTTTGTTCACTTGAACATTATCAGCGTTAGGCGCTGTTTGCTCCGAGTCGAGCGATGTTTCTCCTTGCTGCTCCGACTCGAGGCTAGTATGGACCTCTGACGCTAGATGGTGCTGCTTGTACCACCTGTTGCCCGGTTGAGCGGAAATGCTCGGGAGCAAGTTTCCTCGCTCTCCCAACGATGAGTGTTTCGCTGGTGACGCATTTGGGTTGGCAACATTCTTGCTGTCCCAAAACGTTAAGCAGATTGTAGGCTCAAACGTTCCTACAACTGTTGGAATTCTAATTTTCCAATCTTTCTGCGTTGTTGGTGAAATACCAATAGATGTGCCCGAAGGCATGTTAACTCCGTTTTATAAAATGTATCATTCGTATGTTTAAACTGAACTATGCGTTCGTGACCTAATACAGCAATAACTATCGACTTTAGTATCAACTGGGTTTAATTCAGAATGAAAATTTGTAGAATCTAAACCATCTTCAGACAGAGTTACCACTACAGAATCACAAGTTAAACCATATTTATTGTTAACTGTGTTTAAAGCATTAGTAAATTCATTTACGCGATTTTTGTTACTCTCTATAGCCCTTGCTACATATTTTGATGGAATTTTGCCAAAATATGATGCTAAACGTGGTAGTGCTAGCGTGCGATCTGGCAAAGCAAGTTTTTGCTGGTGCCATTCGACGTGTGAATACAAATCTAGCATTAGTTTATTTGCAACTTCTTCTGAAAATAATGAAACGCATTTTACGTTTAAAGGAAAGAGTATTATTTACCTCATTAGTTTGATTTAACAGGAGTTTGAGCTTGAACTGAGCTGACGTGTGGATTGTGATCGTCATTACTGCTCTGTTCCGACTGATTTAAATTTAGTTCTGAATCCCTGTTCATATTCAGACTACTAGCTCGTTTTTTGAATTGCTACTATTTTGACATGAGTCATTGGGCTCCTTTACGTCTGTAGCGTGTTGTGGAACACGGTTTTGGCTGTTGTTATTTTTGCCGTTGCTGATTTTGGTTTTGATTTTGATTTCTATTTTAACTTTGGTTCTTACCGTAATTAGTATTACTGGAATTTTGATTTTGTTGTCCGTTATTGTAACCATTGTTACCGTTATTGCCAGTGTTAGTTTGGAATGAGTAAGGGTTATTTTTCTTATTGAACTGAATAAAATCCCTATTGTCAAAACCAGAAAAATAATTTCCGCCGTTTCCAGGATTATTTCCCCTGTATTGACTATTTCTATGGCCGTCCACGCCGTAGTTATTATTGGAAGAACCATTTTCCGAATTATGCTTCTTATTACGTTGTCTGCAACGTTGTAAATTGTCATCCTTAGTGCGACACTGTTTTTTGAAATGTCCACGGCCTAAACAACGGTGACAGACCTTGATTTGTGGGTTTGTCGCATTTATGGTGCTGATTTTAGCCTCATTAAGTGTGGGTTTAACACTTCTTAATTTATTTAAGCCTTTTTCTAATGAATTCATTTTGTCTAATATTGAACCAAGAGCCAAATTATTGACTTCGCTATTCGAAGTTTGTTTACTTGCTGCAGCTTCTGCTGACTGCGCTGAGCTACTCTTACTCCTTTTACCTGCGTAGCCTGCTAAAACGGCACGCTTGTAAATTGCTGCGTTATACATATTTCTAAATGAAGTATGCATTTGAGAAGTAATATGTACTTCGATTTCGGGTGGCATAGCATGAAGAAAAACTGAACGCATTCCTTCATCTTTTGCTATTTGTTTATATTGGCGTTCTGCCTCAGTATCTGTTGGCTTAACTCTCCAAAGTTGTGAAGCCATTTTCTCTAGCCTAGCAGAAAAATCTTCGATTGTTTCCCCTTCCTTTAATTCAGCTGTATGAAACAAATATGGGGTTATGGTTTCACCTCCGCAACCAAATCTATCGACTAAAATTTCCTTGAAATTGGCCCAACTTTGAGAGCTAGCAATATGCGGATTCATGGCTAAAAATATTGCAACTGGACCTGTACATTTACTACATGCAACCGAAACTAATTCTGAATCTTGCAATGAAGGATCTAATGTACGCAAATTTTCGACCATTAGTGCGAAAGTGAAAATATCTAATGAGTCATCCCCTGCAAAAGGTAATATAGCTTTCTTGGCTGAACGTAATTCTTGCCAAAGTCTAGAATTAGTTTGTGAATCTCTAGTTCGATTTGATTCGGTAATAGTTTTCAGCACTTCTAAATGATTATCATTTACTGCCTTAAGATTATCACTATTTGATTGCAAGCATACTGCTAAAGTATGATCTAAAATCTTTTGAAGGCGAGATTCATCCATCGAATCACCCTGTCGTCCGCTACTATGGTTAGGGGTTAAATTTAGCGGTGTTTGATTTCCATCTGAAATTTGGGAATTTATTACTACATTTGGAGTAATGGGAACATGGGAATGATTCGGCATTTGCGAATTTATTGGCACTTGAATATTAAGCGGTGTTTGAGCGCTTGTTTGCATTTGCAAAGTAGGCATAGTTGGTGTTAAGTTTGGCGTTACCCGATTGTGCTGTGGCGTTACTAAATTTAACGGCACTGTTTGGGTTAATGGCGTATTTTGATTTAACTGTACATTTTCATTTAGAGGTACATTTTGGCTAAATGACTCATTTTGGTTAGCGTGCACCTGATTATTGGGAGGCACTTGATTATCTACTGGTACTTGAGTATTAAGTGGTACTCGGGAATTTAAAGGTGTCTGAGTTGCACGTTTATTACGTGGAGACGTAGATCTTGTTCGATCTTTAGCGTTAGCCTTATTTTGAGCTGAGCGATTAGCTGAGCGAGATTGAACTCGTTTAGGAGGAGGCAAATTTACTGCATCATCGATCTCGTCGATGGTATCAGAATACTCTGATTCTGTATCCGATTCATTTTGAGTAGTATTAGTATTGTCTAAATTAGTAGTACTAACTGAAGTGTCTGTAAATTCCACAAAATCTTGGCGATTCACTGGCCTTCTAATTTGTCTGCCTCTCGAAGAGACTTGAACTGTGCCCCTAGCACGATTACTTCTAGTTCTAAGCATTATTTAACTAGATTTTACTAGATTTTACTAGATTTTAACTAGATTTTAAGCAAATATTTAAGCTTAGGATGGATTTAAACTTAATTTGTAGCACAAGACTTAAGTTTTAAGCACTTTGAAAATTTTTATACAATTTTCAACAAATTTGCACCAAAATGATGAATTTTCCCTTTAAAATGAAAATTAAGGAAATTTTCCCAAATTTTAACACGTGAAGTCGGCAATAATTTGACGGTGGTTATTTTAAGACCAACCACGATCGATTTCACACAAAATTAGCACTGTAGTGACTAATAAACCAAATGCATTGAACTAAATTTAGGCCTATAAGTTTAACCCAAATTTAACCAAAATTTCCTCTTATTGTAAAAAATTCAAAGCAAATACACTTAAAATGCACACAAGATAATACACTTGAACATATTTCATAGCATTGAACATGTCAATCGACCATTTTCATAAACAATTGCAAGATACAAGCAAAATCAACAATGTTATTTTTCAACAAAGCTTAACCAGCGCTATTTTCTTAAATAGGCTACTAAATTTTCCCGTACTTTTGATTGTTAAAATTCTGTTTACAAGCAAACCAACTATCGTTGTTGACTATTGGGGTAAAAAAAAATCAGACCCGAATTTTAACGCTAAATTTCAGCTTTTTAAGGACTGTAAGGTGCGGAAAATGGCAATATTTTCTATAAAATACAACTGAATGCTCTTAAATTATTAGTATTATTTTTTTTTACTTTTTTCGGGCTAGTTGTGAGAATTGAATCACACTTATGACTCCATTGTAATGTTCTATTCCAGTGACCATTTGACTAGAATAAACATTATCGTTCAGGATGGCATAAGGGCAAACAATTGTATAAAACACTAATCAAGTATAAAATAGGTAGGCTAAATAATAAGCAAACATCCAATTATACTGGGCCTTTAATCAACACTCCGCTGTACACAATATTGACCCCACATATGGCCAATTAAATCAGTGACAGATTATTATGATTTGATTGTATGATTACAATGATTTGACATGAGTTTAACGAATGGCATTACGGATTAAGTCGAGCGGTAAACCTAATCATTATTATATTCTCTGAGTTAAATTAAGGGAACCTCGGGGTAAATTAGTAGCGTACGGATTGGTACTAGTTAAGCATAAACACAATTAGCTATTGCTAATCAATCAGAATACTTAGCTCATTAATTGAAGCTTGAGTGCGGCCATGGGCCCACGGGTCGGCTGAGCGGCGAAGCCCCGTCGCTAGCTCGGCACGGAAATCTGCCTGGCGTACTTCTGGATTGCGGCCTTCGGAATTTGACTGGCGTGAACTAGTTAGCGTCTGGTAAGCTGCTGGTGATCGGATGATATCACGCATTCCGAGGTTCAGCTTAAATACTGTGGCGTTATCGGCCATGATCAATCCATTGTAGTATTGATTTATTATTGAAATGCTAAATATAGTAACATTTGGACAGCTTGGGCCCTTATCGTCAATTGGGACCTCTCCGCCTGTCAATCATTCTATTGTTGCGTTCGGGTTCATTAATTGTTCCCCGTACGCGGCACTTTGAAGGTATATGCCGCCATCCCGTGTGGGAGGGACTTATTGTTATTCCACGTAGTGATCGATCATGAGCGACGATCTTATCGTAATTAAATCTAGTTCTACAAAGTCCTTTAGCTTCTACGAAACTGCCGTAAATAATGTCAGCTGGTAATGCCATCTTTTAAACTCTAACAATAGGTGTAATTACACTTGTTCAGTCTCAAATGATCTTGCCGCCTCTCGGTCGTCTTTGAAGAAGGACTCCCAATTATAATTGCTATCTGGAGTCGTTTTGATCTATCCGAATAAATATTCGGCTCATGCATTTAATAAATGTATGATATTATGCAGTTATGCATTTAATTAATTAATTGTATTGTTTCTGTTATGAATATTAATTAAGCCATTAATTATTTCCCTACATTTAGCGTTACCCTTATTTTGAGCTGAGCGATTAGCTGAGCGAGATTGAACTCGTTTGGGAGAAGGCAAATTTACTGCATCATCAATCTTGTCGATGGTATCAGAATACTCTGATTCTGTATCTGATTCATTTTGAGTAGTATTAGTATTGTCTAAATTAGTAGTACTGACTGAAGCGTCTGTAAATTCCACAAAATCTTGGCGATTTACTGGCCTTCTAATTTGTCTGCCTCTCGAAGAGAATTGAACTGTGCCCCTAGCACGATTACTTCTAGTTCTAGGCATTATTTAACTAGATTTTAAGCAATTATTTAAAGCTTAAAGTAAATTTAAACTTAATTTGTAGCACAAGTCTTAAGTTTTAAGCACTTTGAAAATTTTGTAAAATTTTCTACAAATTTGTACCAAAATGATGAATTTTCCCTTTAAAATGGAAACTAAACTAACGAAATTTACCCAAATTTTAACACCTGAAGTCGGCAATAATTTGACGGTGGTTATTTTAAGAGCAACCACGATCAGATTCACACAAAATTAGCACTAGTGACTAATAAACCAAATGCACTGAACTAAATTTAGGCCTATAAGTTTAACCCAAATTTAACCAAAATTTCCTCTTATTGTGAAAAATTTAAAGCAAATACATTTTAAATGCACACAAGATAATACCCACTTGAACATATTGCATAGCATTGAACATCTCAATCAATTATTTTCATAAACAATTGCAAGATACAAGCAAAATCAACAATGTTATTTTTCCAACAAAGCTTAGCCAGCGCTATTTTCCTAAATAGGCTACTAAATTTTCCCGTACTTTTTGATTGTTAAAATTCTGTTTACGAACAAACCAACTATCGTTGCTGACTATCAGGGTAAAAAAATCAGACCCGAATTTTAACGCTAAAATTTCAGTTTTTCAAAGCCTGTAAAGTGCGGAAAATGGCAGTATTTTCTATAAAATACAACTGAATGCTCTTAAATGATTAGTATTATTTTTTCTTTTCGGGCATTAAAGGGAAATAGAATCACACTTATGACTCCATTGTAATGTTCTATTCCAGTGACCATTTGACCAGAATAAACATTATTATCTAGGATGGCATAAGGCAAACACTATAAAACTATAAAACACTGTATAAAACACTAATCAAGTATAAAATAGGTAGGCTAAATAATACGCAAACATCCAATTATACTGGGCCTTTAATTGACACTCCGGTGTACACAATATTGACCCCACAATGTGGCCAATTAAATCAATGACAGATTTGTTATGATTTGATTGTACGATTACAATTATCGGCAATGAGTCGAACGAATGGCATTACGGATTAAGTCGAGCCGTAAACCTAATCATTATGATATTCTCTATATTAATTAAAGGAATCATCGGGTTAATTTAGGAGCGTCCTGATCGGTACTAGTTAAGCATAAACAATCTTAGCTATTGCTAATGAATCAAAATACTATAATAGAAGCTTGAGTGCGGCCATGGGCCCACTGCTCGGCTAGGCGGCGAAGTCTCGTCCCTAACTCGGCACGGCTATCTGCCTGGCGTACTTCTGGATTGCGGCCTTCGGAATTTGACTGGCATGAACTAGTAAACAACTGTTGAGTGGCTGGTGATCGGATGATATCACGCATTCCGAGGTTCAGTTTAAATACTGCGGCGTTATCGGCCATGTTCGATCCATTGTAGTATTGATTTATTATTGAAATGCTAAATATAGTAACATTTGGACAGCTTGGGCCCTTATCGCCAAATGGGACCTCTACGCATGTCAATCATTCCATTGTTGCTATCGGGTTCATTAACTGTTCGGTGCTTTGAAGGTATATGCCGCCATCCCGCCATCCCAAAGTGATCGATCACGAGCGACGATCTTATCGTAATTAAATCTACTTCTAGAAAGTCATTTAGGTTCTACGAAACTGTCGTAAATAATGTCAGCTGGTAATGACATCCTTTAAACTCTAACAATAGGTGTAATTACACTTGTTCAGTCTCAAATGATCTTGCCGCCTCTCCGTCGTCTTTGAAGAAGGACTCCCAATTATAATTGTTATCTGGAGTCGTTTTAATCTATCCGAATAAATATTCGGCTCATGCATGTTAATAAATGTATGATATTATGCAATATGCATCTAATTAATTAATTGTATTGTTTCTGTTATGAATATTAATTAAGCCATTATTAATTTCCTTACAGTAGGCCTAAGTACGAAAGTATTGTTATAACCGATGTTTGTATTGTTCGGATAATGACAACGTGTACACTGATGTGCGCATCTAGTCATACACTAGTGTGTCGTCAGAAATCTTAACAACGTTTTCATTCATTTAACTTCAAAAGTATTATTTGGTGCGATTAACTTGCCGAGTGCTTTGGTGTGTTGACATCTCCTTTGAATTGCCGAACCATTCGGAACTTGGCGGTCCCTTTTACCAGTTTTGGTCTTTGATATGATGTAGACACATGCTAGTGTGTCGTGCCAAGTTAGGCAACAATCATCACAACATCACATCAATTCAATTGTCGAGGTTGTAAACCATTGTAGCGCGGCGCCATAGCGTCAGTGTCTCATATCTTGAAGCATAGTTGGGTACATTTCAGGTACTTGGGGGAAAATAATAATGCGGTACAAAAGCTTAAATTGTGTTCAAATCAAGAGCAATGACCCACCTGACAAAAATTAGCTCATGTAGGAATGCCAGCTAAGATGCTTTCAATGCAAAATCTGACCCTCAATAACGTTGAAAATGTGTAACTAGCTAGCTAGTCCTTTCATCCCCATGTTAATTTCCATAGGGTGATTATTCATCGATACCGAGATAACGGGAAGGCTTCCAGCTATGAAATTTGACGAATGGCTGCAGTACGATATGAACTGCAAACCTTTTATGGTTTGGAGCCTAGGGGTGTAACGAGGATGGCGTGGGATGGCGCGTAAGTACGAAAATATTGTTATAACCATTGTTCGTATTGTCGGCATCGTCTTTCATTGGATAGCCAAAATTCGGACAATGACAACATGTATACTGACTTGCGTGCCTAGACACACACTAGTGTACCACGATAAATCTAAACAACGTTGCCAAAGAAATTGTATTCACGTCCAATTCACGAAAAGTAACCAACTCTAAAAACAAAGCAAAATAAACAAAGCCCAAAACTGGTGAAGAGGCCAAGTTGAAAGTGGTTCGGCCCTTCAAAGAAGTGATATCAACACACCAAAACTAATGAAATAGAACAAATTACAACAAAATTAAAACCAAAAACCTATAAAGAGGTGACCAAGTTGAGACTGGTTCGGCCTATAGGCAAAAGGTAGTAGCAAATTGTTGAAAACCAATTTCTTGTTGACATGCCACTTTATTACACATCTGCACGGTAGTGGAGTCGAGTCTAATACACAATTTTAAAAAAAGGACTGATATCATATCAAAAACCAAAACTGGTAAAAGGGGCCACCAAGTTCCGAATGGTTCGGCCCTTCAAAGGAGTGATATCAACACACCAAAACATTCGCCAACTTAATCGCACCGAATAATACTTTGGACGTGAAATGAATACTTACACATTGCTACCGAAAGTAGCATTATTCTAGTTTTCATTTAACATTCGAACTATTAAGCGGTGCGATTAACTTGCCAAATGTTTGCCGGTCCGTAAATGTCATTTGTGTATACTTGAGATAGGGAGAGACTAAATAAATAAACGATTGTAATTAGTATTAAAAAACACTTAAGCGTATAAAATACAGATGTAAGCCTTAAAAAACTTAAAGCCGTAAAAGAACAGATATTAAACAAAGACATGTAAGCCATCAGTGTCGCACTAATACATGTAAAAGAATCTCCAGCGACCCAAAAAACAAGCTGGAGCTTCTCTTACACGTATAAGTGCGTTGCTGATGGCTTACGTGTCTTTTTATAACATCTTTTCCTTTAGGGCTTACGTTTTTTAAGGCTTATATCTGTATTTTATACGCTTTAGCGTTTTTTAATACTAATATCCATTTTTTTTCTTGTTTCAGCAAGAATAACACAAAAAAGAATACTGAAATCACCTTAAAATAACTGTTAAATACAACCTTTTTAATACTCAATTTTAAGCTATAAAAATTGAAAATTGGTTCTTTGGTTAAAATAGCGTTCAAAAGGCTATAGGCATTCTTCCTACTTATGTTCTTTAAGCTGTCAAAATTAATCATCGGATCATTGGTTCGATCTCCAGGTGTAGTACAGCTGTTACAGGCCAGAATTTGAGCTAATCACGAAGATCGAGCTAAAAGCCATCAAATTTGATACACAAGTGGATTCTTAGTTTATAAATCTAGCTATCGCTGGAATCCTTCGTGATACCCCTCCCCCTTCCCAAGGCTCCTTCCTCTCTCCCACCATACTAATCGAGGTTACTGATCAACAAATTCTTGCTGATCGCCCTAAAACATGAATTGGTTCATAACGCATTCTTTGCAGTACAAATATGGAACTAGAATTTGTTGATCATCAGTCTCGTGGAGAGGAACAGGAAAGCACCGGGGGGGTGGAAGTATCTCATGGAGTTCCGCATGTAGTTCGATTTCTGCTGCAACAATGCATGTTTTTAGTACATTCCGCAAGAATTGGTTGGTCATTGATGCTTCATGGGGGTGCACAGGAATGGTGGGGGGGGGAGGCTGTGGTGGTATTGCATGGGGATCCATGGCTGGTTCAATTTCTACAGATAAGAATGAATGGTGTACTACAATGCATGCTTCCAGTACGATCAGCAAGAATTTTTCGGGTATCAACCTCATGGAGCGGCAATAGGGGGGGGGGGGGTGCACTGAGCGGCCTTGGAGGAATTCGCGGGAGTTCCATAGCTAGTTTGATTTCTACTGCTAACAATGACTTGTCTACCAAATTTCGTTCTTTTAGCACTGTCTGCAAGAATTTATCGGTCATGCTTCAACGAGGGGACACGGGAGGGGGGGGGGGAGGCCATTCTGGTGCCTTGTAGGTTATTTTGCACTTCTATGAATGACTTGTGTACCAAATGTCAGGTTTTTAGCTCTGTCTGCAATAATTTGTTGGTCAAGCCGCATGGAGGGGGAGGGTAGACTTGGGATATTCTATGGGGGTTCCATGGCTAGTTCAATGTGTTCTGCTAGGAATTACTTGTGTACCACAATTCAAGCGTTTCGCTCGATCTGCAATAATTTGTTGGTCAAGCATCCGTAGGGGCACAGGGAAGTGCTGGGGGGCCCGTTGGAAAAATTCGTGTGGGGTTCCATATGGTTGGTTTGATTTATAATGCTAAATATAGGCTTGAGTGCCAAATTTCAATCTTTTAGCTCGATCTGCAAGAATTTGTTATTCAAACCTCAATGAGGGGGACACAGGGGAGCGCTGGGGGCCTTTGGGGATATTAAATGGTGGTTCCATAGCTTGTTCGATTTCTACTGCTGAGAATGACTTTTGTACCAAATTTCAAGATTCTAGCTGGATTTTCCAAAATTTATTGGTCAAACCTCAGTGAGGCGCTGGGGGCCCTTTGGGGAGATTTCATGGGGATTCCATGGGTTGTTCTATTTGTACTGCTGAGAATGACTCGTGTACCAGATTTCACGTTTTTAGCTTGATCTGCAAGAATTTGCTGCCCAAGCCTCAAGGAGGGGGCACAGGGGATGTTGGAGGGGGAGGAGAGGGGCGCTGACACCCTTGGGGATATTTCATGGGAGATCCATGGCTGGTTTGTACTGCTAAGAAAGACCTGTGTACCAAATTTCATGCTTTTAGCAGGATTTGGAAGAATTTGTGTACTCCACTTAATGATTTCGGCCCATTGCTCTTCAACAATACATGCTCTTCAATGAAAATACTGCAGTCACACGAAAATCGCGTTCAAAAAGCTCTGGTTGGTGTTAATACTTACATTTTTAGCTACACAAATTGAAAATCTGTTCATTGGTTCTATCTCTTAAGTGAAAGCAAAGTTTCCAGCACATTTGACTTTCCGTCACTAGAATATTGCAGTGACATTAAAATAGTATGTGGAAGGTCCTAGGACTTGTCCATACCTGCGTTTTAAGCTATAGAACTTGAAAATCGGTTTAGTGGTTCGATCTCCAGGTGATGGCAAAGTCCCAACAACAACAACAACAAATGGCATACTGTGGACGCCGAACGGTTCGATTGTTGTAATTAAAATTTGCAATGCAGTTAAATAGTAACGACACGACCCCAAATACAGAATTTCGTTGCTCTACGTAAATTCTGGGCGAAACTATAGGAGGTCAAAGTTTGACGTTTAACATGGAAGTTCATGCCGAGGCTTACACTGATAAAACCAGATCACCTACAAATAGATGGATGTTGCAGGACAGCATGGCAAGCTAAAATAGACGCCTAAGATATTTTGTATTTTTCAGTTGCAAATTCTAATTCTTTAACTCACTATAATGTAAGTCATGGAAAACTGATGTAAAGATTAGGGCCCTCAAGAATGCTTACGGTGCATGTAGCAACGCGCACTTGGCCGCAGCATCCAGCCTGTCGCCGCGGCCACTGGGATACAGGGCGGCGTGCAGGCGGCCAGAGGGCGACCATACTTGCTCCGAGTTCATTTTTCCACGTGATCGAGAGTTATCAACGAGAAATGGACGTGGCTGCGCGCCCCTGTCGCTGTGTTTTTTGGCCGCGACGACCAGTAGCCGCGTGACCTGGCGCCTCAGTGCGCGGGCAGCCAAAGGGCGCCCGTGCACACAGTGGCCAAGCGCGCAGCCAGGTATATGCGGCCAACGAGATTGCTGACAGTATATGTAGCAACGCGCACTTGGCCGCCGCAGCCAGACAGTCGCTGCGGCATGCAGGAGGCCAGAGGGCGACCATACTTGCTCCGTGTTCATTTTTTATCACGTGATCGAGAATTATCAATGAAAAACGGGCGTAGCCGTATTTTTTGGCCGCGACGACCACTGGCCGTGCAACCTGGCCACCCAGTGCGCAGGCGGCCTAACATCTTAATTTACAAATGTTTTTAGCAATTAATTGGCCGAGCGACAAAGTGAGTGGGGTCGAACAGCCGATTTCATTTGGATTTTGGGTTTGTTTGCGAAGTTGTCGTGACCCAAACATACAATTCAGTTGTTATTTGATTAACATTTCACGATGGAGCTTTTGGTGCATAAAATTCCTACCTCAAATATTTTCGGAGATGTTCGCGCGGTGCGTGCCTAGTCGCCCCGAACACGATATGACCAACGGAGCCGTAATATGCCATAGTGAAAATTCTTTTAGCGTTAATTGCGCAGAAAATAATTAAAAATAGTAATAAAAATATTACTATGCCAATTTCGTACGTTTTGAAATGACGCAGTCGCTTCTTTTATAATAAACATTTACATCAAATCTCACCAGATGCCTAGCTATCCAGATGCGCTCGTAGAGATCGGTGCTAGATTCGTTTAGCCTACATATCACTGGGCATAGGATCATGTTGTGAATTATTTTCTGAATATTCAGAGATGTTAGCAGGAAGACAAGCTCATAAAATTTGTGTTGCCAATTAAAGGCTAAGAGTAACAATTTTTCAAAAAAAGCCCCTTTCGTATGATTTTGGTACTCCTTTGGCAAATAAGCCACTCTTTTCGTTTGATTTTGGTACTCCTTTGGGCCTAAGTAGGGTGGGCTACGCAGGAAAAACTGTACGTAGGATCAAGTTGTACATTTATTTCTGCGAAAACAGTGATGTTAGCAGATAGATAAGCTTATAAAATTTGTGTTACCAATAAAAGCCTACGAGTAGCAATTTTTCAAAAAAAGCTCCTTTTCGTATGATTTTGGTACTCCTTTGGGCATAAGTAGAGAGGGCTACACAGGTTAAACTGTACATAGGATCGTGTTGTGAATTATTTTCTTAATATTCAGAGATGTCAGCAGGAAGACAAGCTCATAAAATTTGTGTTGTCGATTAAAGGCTAAGAGTAGCAATTTTTCAAAATAAGCCCCTTTTCGCATGATTTTGGTACTCCTTTGGGCTTAAGTTGAGAGGGGTACACAGGGAAAACTGTGCATAGGATCAAGTTGTGAATATTTCTCTGAGTATTCAGGGATGTCTGCAGATAGACAAGCGTATAAAATTTGTGTTGGCGATAAAGCATAGGAGTAACAATTTTTCAAATGAGGCATTTTTCGTATGATTTTGGTACTTCTTTGTAACTAAGTTGAGAGGGCTACACTGGGAAAACTGTACATAGGATCGTGTTGTGAATTTTTGTCAGAATAGTCATTGATGTCAGCAGGAAGGCAAGCTTCTAAAATTTGTGTTGCCAATTAAAACCTTAGTGGACCAATTTTTTTTCAAAATGATCTATTTTTCATATGATTTTGATACGAATTTGGCACTAAGTTGAGAGGGGTGTACTCTGAAAACTGTACATAGAATCAAGTTGTCCATTTATTTCTGAGAAAGTCAGCGATGTCAGCAGGAAGCCAAGCTAATAAAATGTGCGTTGCCGAGTATAGCCTAGGAGTAGCAATTTTTCAAAAAAAGCCCCTTTTCGTATGATTTTGGCACTCCTTTGGGCGTAAGTAGAGAGGGCTACACAGGTTAAACTGTACATAGGATCGTGTTGTGAATTATTTTCTTGATATTCAGAGATGTCAGCAGGAAGACAAGCTCATAAAATTTGTGTTGCCGATTAAAGGATAAGAGTAGCAATTTTTTAAAATAAGCCACTTTTCGTATGATTTTGGTACTCCTTTGGGCCTAAGTAGGGTGGGCTACACAGGGAAAACTGTACATAGGATCAAGTTGTACAAAAGCCATAGAGTAGCAATTTTTCAAACTTGCCACTTTTCGTATTATTTTGGTACTACTTTGATCTTAGGGAAAACTGTACATAGCATCTTTTTATGCATTTTTTTGAGTAGTCAGAGATGTCAGCAGGAAGACAAGCTCATAAAATATGTGATACCGATTAAAGATTTGGAATCCGTTGCCCAATTAAAATGACCTTTTGTCCATCCACCTAAACGGAAACAGATGAAAACTAGACAACGAACTGAATCTCGTGATTGACATACCATCCCTCGACCCATTCACATCTCTGTCTCACTTTGAGAAGCACTGTAAAGACATGCCTATGAACTTCCAGCTTTCCCTACTCAATTCGTCCCTCCTTATCACTTCTTATGTACGACACTTCTCTTTTCTCTTCTTGAAACGGAAGTACAAGAAAGCTGCGTCAATGAACGAACCAGCCGCTGCCCTGGGACCTTCGCCGTCACCACCATCATCTCACAGATTCTTGTCATTCTCTTTTCTAACCACATTGAATACATTGAATTGAATTTTCTGTGCCCGCTGCCCTCGCCAACTGCCGTTGACTGCACAGTGGGGTCTTCTTCCAGCTGCAACCATTTTCAACTCTCGATGCTCATGGCAAAGCTGCCTGTCATCCTTTACTGCTTACAACTTGCAGCTCTACTGACGTTCGTCCTTCGCTTCCTCTGTCCATCATCGACTACCAAACGAATGTTGTCTGCCAATCATCCTCACCCCTGTTGTTGCTGGTCCTAACCGTTGTTCTTTGGTGCGTTCTGTCCCCAACTGGCTGCCAGTACCCTTCATGACACTGGACATCACTGCTGCAAGGCACCGTGTCACCGACATAAGATGTCTGTCACCAACATAAGACTGCACGTCACCAACATAAGGCAGCATGTCATCAACACAGACTTCATGTCACTGTGACATAACATCAAGTCACCAACTTGGGTCATCTGTCACCGACACAAGATCTGTTGCTGACACAAAATGTGATGTCCTAGGCGGGGACACACCTTAGCCCAGCGTGGGCACCAATAGTAATAAACACACGGACTACCAGAGTGTAGGCTACAGCTGATAAGACAGCGAACTTCCTGTTTACTGCTCCTTAAATACAGGGAAGTCATGTGATACACATGTGATACACTTAAGATTACATACAATTATGGAACAGCCTATTTAGTGGTTAAAGGGTTATCTTGGTGGGGTTAAAATAATCTAAGCCTAGTTGGAAATAAAATCATGATTACGAAGGCAAGATGTATTTTTTAGTGCACTACCTATTTTTAAAGAAAGATACATAATTTTTCGCTTTCGAGGAAAAACTAAACACTATTTTTGAAAGCTGTTTTACAAAAATAAAGAACTGAAGATGTACATGATTAAGCAAAAAATTAAACATTAATAAACTGGCTGAAAACTTGCCAGTTTTAAATTTCTGTTTTGATTTCTGGAGCAATTTTATAATAAATTCAATTTAAATTTTCAATGTAGTTTTAATTTCGTAGCCTTTTTTGGTTAATTTTTTTTTTGCAGCAACCATTTCTGCAGCTGAAATGCTACCGCGTTGCTGTGGACAAACATCTGGCATTGAGAATTCAGTGCCAAATTAGTTTCTTTGGATTAGGCTTCACCGGAGTGGGAATTGCGGCTCCAAGCAATTTTTTGTTCCGATGTCGGAAGTATTTATGTACATGAAAAGACAAAAAAGATACAAAGAGGATAAAATCGTGAAATCAATTTTTCACACGAACAACAAAATACACTTACATTTTTACCTAATTTTAAAGGTGGACATTTTTAAAATTAACAGAGTCGATTCTCTGCACGAACAACTAGGGGACAAAACGTTTTAGCGTTACTCGCTACAGTTTAAAAAGAACTATCATTTAATTCACATATAACGGATTACAACAAAAAAAAAACGAAGAAGTTGTAGCCAAATGGTAATTTTGCAAAAAAAACTACAAATTGAGCTTGTCTGGAGCTCTACGCAGTCTCTTTGAACGATGAGCATTTTGAAGCTGCGCTGCAATGTCAACCTGTGTTGGTGATAGCACAACTTTGCGTTTATTGGGATTCGGTTTCGCTTTTTTGTTAGCATGACCTGGCTTCGGTGATGATTGCTTAGTGTATGGTGACGTAATAATCGATGGAGATTGTGACCTTTCTGGCTTAGAATTTCCTTCAAGAGGGGCGCTGGTAGTAGCCAAAGGTGATTGGTTATTTACGTTAGCAGACTCATCCACTTCGTGTGTGTGGGGTAATTTCGCTGGAGATTTCCTGCCACCTGGTGACTTGCGATGTAAATTCTCAGGTGATTTTTCAAGCTGTTGGATTGGTGGAATTTTTCCCTCAGTAACAGAAATTGACTTTCTGGATTGGCTGAGATATCGACGCTCAGGAACTACGTCAGCGAAACTTGGCTTTTCACGTTGTTTGCCGCCAAAAGACATGCGTTTGAAATTTCAGTGATGTTGCTCATTATTATTCACGAAAGAATTACTGCTTTTCGCCGTCGAAACAAGTGCGTTTGGAGGCTGTTCTGGATAATCATTTTCTGCGGTATGTAACCTTAGCTGTTCGCGATGTTTGCGAATCGTATTACCATTAGTATCAACGATAGTATAGGACTGATTTTCACATTTTTGGTTAACCATACCGACTGACCATAGCCTATCATTTGTCGTTGAAAAGTCACGATACCAAACCTTTTCACCTATTTGATACGTTTTCAACTCACGATGGTGGGTGCTCTGTACTTGTTTTAATTGTTTACGGCGTACGGCTGCAATAGGGTCAGGGAACAATAAATCCAGCCGAGACTTTAATTCTCGGTTAAAATATAATTTTCCGGGTGTTGCTTGCGTGGCAGCGGAGATAGTGATTCGTGCTGATAATAAGTAAGAATTTATACTCTCTTGAATAGTAGACCCCTGTCGCCGCGCGGCCTTGTAGACTCTCTTGAAATTACGGACGTATACCTCAGCCAAACCGTTGGTCCAAGGCGCAAAACTTGGCCCGGTCATGTGCCTAATTCCATTAGATTTTAACCAATTTTGGAATTCTGCGGACAAAAATTGGGCAGCATTGTCGGTAACTAAGCTGTCCATTAAACCATATAAAGCTATATGATTGTTTAAAACGTCAATGACACGCGCGGACGTTGTTGACTTCATTTTATGCACAAAAGGAATTTTTGAATGTGCGTCTACAAGAATGAAAAACATGTAATTGTCCATCGGCCCCAAAAAATCAGCGTGTAAGCGATTGTTTGGTTTTAGTGGATATTCCCACGTATGCTTAGGACCTGACGTTTGAGTATCTTTATACTCTTGACAATTTTGGCATGATTTGACTTTATTTTCAATGTCAGAGTCAATCTTAGGCCACCAGACTTTTTGTCTAGCTAAACTTTTCAATTTAACTATGCCTAAGTGAGCACTGTGTAGATCCTTCAAGATTTGTCTCCGCAAGGCCGTCGGCACCAGGACTCTATACCCCCAAAATAAGGTTTCGTTTTCGACAGAGATTTCAGCACGACGTGTGAAGTACGGTAACAAATCGGGAATTTCGCATTTGTCAGACCAACCATGGTTCACATAACGATAAACTTTTGAAAGGATTTTATCACGTTTACTTTCAAGAACTAGTGTCTCGTTTATAACTGGAAGATTAGAAATAGTTTCTAAAGCAAGAATATTGTACTGCTCTTCTGCTTTCTCGAATTCCTCGGTATTTGGGAGGGGAAGGCGCGATAAAGCGTCTGCCGTCAAATTAAGTTTACCGGGAATGTGTTGGAATTCGTAATCGTAAGCATTAAGCATCACTGCCCAACGCTGAACCCTGGCGGCTGCCATCTGCGGTATTCCTTTTTTAGGGCCAAAAATCCAAACTAAAGCCTTCTGATCAGACTGCAGTATGAATCGCTGACCATAAACGTATTCATGAAACCGTTTCACTCCCCAAGCCACGCTGAGCGCTTCCCGGTCAAAATGCGAGTAGCCTCTTTCCGCTTGAGTGACTTTACGTGAAGCGAAAGCTATTGGCCGTGATTCACCGTTTTTCATGACATGCATCAGGCACGCGCCAATTCCGTAGGGTGAGCCGTCACAAACGAGCTTGAGCTTTAATTTCGGATCGTAATGAACCAGAACTTTTGATTTAAGAAATAATTCTTTTACTTTACTCACGGCTCGGTCGCATTCTGCCCCCCAAACCCACTTCACACTTGGGCTTAACAAACGTGTTACTGGTGACAGAATATGAGCGAGATTCGGTAGATATTTTGAGTAATGGTTTACAAAACCTAGAAAGCTCTGTAGCTCTTGAATACATGTTGGGTTAGGAGCGTTTGTGACTGCTTCGATAACCTCAGGGAGTGTATGCAAGCCTTCTGCATTTATCATGTGGCCTAAATATTTTAATTCAGGCCGCGACAGTTTGCACTTCTCGATCCTAAGTTTGGCTCCTGCATCTTGTAAAGCATTTTACAGTTTATTTAACGATTCGTCATGCTCACCCCCCTTCCCGCTCACCAGGATGTCATCATAAAACGGGAGACATTTGGGGATTTTACTGGTGACTTGAGTCATTACCCTCTGGAAAATTCCAGGACTGGACGCCAGGCCCAGGGGTACGCGAAGCCATCTAAACAAACCCAGGGGTGTATTTATTGTCAAAGCTTCTTGTGACTCTTTGTCGAGTTCAATTTGCAGAAATGCATCCTTAAGATCGATAAGGGAAAAAGTGTCACTGCCTGCTAATTCACTGAATAATTCTGCAGCCGTGGGAACTGGATAGTGGTCGACATCGAGTTGAGGGTTCACGGTGGTTTTATAATCACCAATCACTCGGATTTGGCCATCCGCTTTGTGAACTATGACGATCGGCGTAGACCACTGAGAAGTTTCCACAGGCTCTAGAATTCCAAGGCCAACCAATCTACGAATTTCTTGGTTAACCTTTTCTTTGAGTGCTAACGGAACCGGTCTTACACGACTGTACACAGGTTTGGCATCAGGTTTTAAATGAATTTTGGCTTTAAAATTCTTAAACTTACCCATGCCTTCAGAAAATAGCTCCGGGAAACCCTTCACTATTTCGGAAGTGTCAACTGGCGTAATGCTAGTTTTAACTTTCTTAACACTTTTCTTAGGTTTCACTTTCGTTTTTAGGTCGTAAAAAGGATGGAAATTAACTCGAAAAATAGAAAGCCAATCCTTTCCCATTAATGCAGGTTTATATAATTTTGAAACTAAAGCATCGAAATGTTCGATTTTACCTTGAACTTCAACCTTCAGACTTACAGTGTAAATCGTGTTCTCAATTCCGTCAGTGTATGAGTGTATCGAGTACGGACTGAGTTTTAAAGGACAGTCCGCAAAATATTTTTGATGCCACTCAATAGGGATAATGGATGCATCTGCCCCGGAATCAAGTTCCATTTCTAGCTTGACACCATTTAGGCAGACTGGCATTTTCCATTTATGGATTTTCATAGAATTAACTACTACTATTATTTTGTTGGTTTGTAGGGGAATTGAAATCTGGTCCGCAGCCTGACTCAGTCCAAGAGTATTATTTTTCAGTACAAGATAGTCGTTGTCTGAATCGTTATCAGACCCGGAACCAGACTCTGAATTTTCGGCTTCAACATCCTGGCCTTCTTCACTATCACTTTCGCTATCGCGTTCGAGTTTGTTGACGCGTTTTTTGTAGCTATACTTTTGTTTTGTGTTCGGCCTAGCCTTAAAATTTGTGCTAGAACTTGCTTTAGGGTGGTCGAGTGATTTTAAAGTTCTATTCGAATGACTAGCTTTTCGGCACACGGCTTTTAAATGGCCGACAGTGTGGCAACTGCCACAAGTATAGTCTCGATATTTACAACGTGTTTTCACGTGGCCATTTTTGCCGCAACAATAGCAAATGAAATCCTTAGTGGATTTAGGCCTACTTGATTATTTGCCCGATTTTTTAGCTACGTAGTTAACAGCTTTAGAATGGCTTCTCAAAACGCTTTGGTCTGTTTCAGCAGATTCTAAGGATAAAGCTAAGGATGTTGTAGCCTTTAAATCCAGAGTCTGCTTCAACAACTCGCGTTGAATGACTTCTGATTGGATCCCCCCAATTAGGCGATCCCTAATCATTTCGCTGTTAATGTCCTTAATTTTTGCGAAGTCACAATACTTCGTCATTAGCTTTAAGGCAGCTAAATATTCCCCGATACTCTCATCTGATTTTTGCGATCTTCTAAAGAATTTAACACGCTCAGATACCACTGAGGGCACTGGTTCAATGTCGTCTAAAACTTTTTTAAAGAGCTCATCAAATGTTAATGAGTCGGGCAAATCAGGTGAGAGGATATTAAGAATTCTATCAAACATTTTCTGGCCCACAGATGCCATTAGAAAATTAACTTGCTTGGTTGCTGGTATTTCTTTAGCCAAAAAAAAGTAACGAATTCGGCTGGAGTATTTCTCCCATGTGTCAGACTCGCAATCGAATTCCGAAAATAAACCAGCGGTTTTAGACGAACCCATGTTGACGTCGTCTTCACTATCACTAGATTCAAAATTTAGATTTAAATTAGAACTAGTTTCATTAACGCTTGCGTTCACTACTGAATTATTTTCAGTTTCACTTTCACTGCTAATTTTAGCAGTTACAGGTGGTTTGCTACCGACACCTGTCTTTGGCATAAGCCTACAAAATTAAATTTAATTAAATTTAATTACAATCCTGTTTAACATGCAAGGATTAAACTGGAACACTCAAGACTACCGGTCACTTATTTAAACACAGAAATAAATCAAGCTTGACTGTAGCCTACCTAGTTGTATAAATTAACTGCCTACAAGTTAAATTTAAAGGGACTAGGCTTTGAAAAAATGTTTTACGTTCACCATTTGCAACGTTTTACAAAACAACACTTCTGGCCTAAGCCTCAGCACAGACCAGATTTCACTAAGTTTGAGCATAAACCTACGGTGTTAAATTTTACACCGGCACACACTAGCCCGAATATGGGCAATGGCACAATCGAATTTACAAGGGTTAATTTAGCAGCGCATTTTTCGAACCTTCAGGTTTATAGTACTGCCTGTGCGGACACGCCAGTGCGTCGCTCTAGAACACTGCCAAGGTAAAATTAACCATAATAAATCCAATTGCCCACTTCGGTTCTAGTTGTTAAGGTACTAAATTTAACTATTATCATTTCGTACCACACAGCACTACCACGTCAAAATAACACTGTTTGAAAAGTTTAAACTCTGATAGGAATTCAGAGCACTAATTTTCATTGCCAAAATGAAAAAAATTTGCAACTTACCACAAATATGGAGCAAAGATGTGGTTGAAGACCTATCAGTTTAAGCTTAAGTTTTTCAAGATTACCAAAGGTACCGGACTCGTCGCCAACCGGACTCGTCGCCATCATGTCAACGACAACAAGACATCATGTTGCCGACTCTTGATATCGATCACCAACGCATTACAGCAACCACGAACACGCCTTCCAGCACAACAGCTCGGAAACGCCACAAAGATCAAAGGACTCTTCAGCGGTTGTCAGAATATCAAATGACCTATAGATACCTGAAGTTGCTGACTGGCACTTTCAACAAACCAACACAACACCACGATGAAATCGTGTCAAACCAAAAACCTAGTCTTGTTCACAAGCCCAAAACCACACACAGCATCATCTGGTCCACTGAAAGAGCCACCCAAGACAGCGAAGCCGCAACACGACGTCCACTGCAAGGGCAAGACCTACCACTGCAAGTGTCGCCCGAATGACACACAACTGTTTTTCTCTGACTGGGACCCATCCAGAGCCCTCAATTGCCTCATGAGACCATCTTTCAAACCGCTTCAAAACAACTTACTGATTTCTTCACCCACAAGACTGTCCTGGCCACACTGGCATCCAGTCCTCGCTGCAGCAAATTTCAAGTTTGCGAGTTGACCGCACCTGCAAACTCCACCGCCATCCACCTGAGACCATGAGCCTCCTTTCGTACATAGAACCAAAAACCATACGAGCCATCTTAACTGTTTATCATCTCTGCCCTACACCCTCCTTTGTTGTCCAGGACTGTCACAGCACTGCCACATCAAAACGACAGAGATCGAGCAACAGGTTCCTAAAGGTCACAACCTTTAATTCTTCTTCCCCCTCTCAGAGTGGATTAGGGATCACCTTCGCAGACTCGAAGCAACTCAGGCCAACTCTGTCACCCACTACGCTCATGATGACCTTAGCATTGATTACACAACAACATCAGTAGCAAGCACATGACTCAAGATGTGCCTGCATCTTGAACCTTCCACAAGTAACATTGGCATCAACAGAATCCCAGTGAAGTCAATCAACACAAACCATTACTCAAGGGAGACATGAACTTGAGAAATTGGATTGCATCGTCTGAAAACCATCATCACTTCCAGACATATATTCCAATCCCCCTTAAACACTGAAACAGACACCATGAAACCAGATGTCTTGAAGCAGCTGTCCCATGCAGATGTCCTGAACTGAAACATGACTCGTCTTCTAACTTGGACCACCATCTCCGCTGACTGACCCAGATTACCAAATCTCTGTTTCAATAAAGTGCGAAGTAAAAGCTTTTGGGGGGAAACCAGCTCGTAACCTTGGGGTACTCATCACCCACCACCTAGATTGACAAGGTCTCCTGTAAATGCGATAAATTCACATGTAATCTATGTTTCCGAGCAATAGAAACGGTTTTTTGCTGGCACATCCCCCGGACCAGCTGAAAATTGTTTCTGTTGCCTAGTAGGAAACATAGATTACCTGTACCCACCCCACCTCCCCTCTTGAGTCACCCACATGACAAATCGAGAGGGGAAAGATAACAGGACGGCCACCCTCGAATGCTTTTATAGAGGGGCTGCACATGACGCATGCGCAGACTGGGTTACGTAGCTGGGTGATCGTCGCAGCTCAAAAGCTTCCAGCGAAAGAGAGCATACTTCAGGGAAGAATGCTATAAATTCACAGGTAATCTATGTTTCCTACTTGGCAACGGAAGCAATTTTTCAGCCAGCGCAGGGAAAGGGCCGGCAAAACCGTTTTTAACACTGTTTTTACGCCACTGATAGCTTTGACTGTGGTAAGATGCACCTCCCCCCCCCTCCCCCGCCTAATTTTCGACCTTTTTTTTTCACAGATAAAAAAAAGTAATTTTAATATAAGAGGCATAAGGTAAACTACTGTAAATTAACACGATTTCATCTGGGGTCAAACCTTTCATTCTGTGGTGAACAGCCACCTTTAACTTTACAATATAGGGTGTCCATAATTGTCGGCCTATTAACAAACCCGTATAAGATAAATATAATATTGAAAGACGTTTCGTCCACCGACGACAAAAATTCAAAAAGTTGGGCTGCAAAAAAATTAAACACTGTACGATGGTACAGTCAGAGGCATTTCCAATGTTACATTCGCTGCCCGATGCTTCCCTGCTTGGCCAAGCTTCCCTGCTCGACAGGTTGTTCAATGTCAACGAAGTAGGAGGGGAGAGCTGCAGTGCGGAGTGTTGGCATATTATTTGCGTTTGTTACTTCCCGGGCCCAGCGCAAAGTTTTAAACTGAGGTCTCTTTGCCCAGACCCATAAACTCAATATTGGGGTGCCCTGAAATTGACCTTTATAATTTACAGAATTTTTTTTTTATAATAGTGATAATACGGAGGCTTTCCATTTTCTAAACCATCACTGAGTAGGAGCGAGACCCCCTGCCAGGTGGGGCCCGGATTAATTTTCCCCTTTGTCCCCCCCCCCCCCCCCACGCTTTACAACTAGTGGTGTAGAGTTAAACGAAATAATTTTCGAAGTATGCTTAGCAAACGAAGGGTCAGAGGGGGAACAGTAAGCTTCTAAACAACAACCCGTAAGATATTTTCAGATTTTTAACTCCATCATAAAGTGTTAAGCATGAAGGTGATGAATTTTATATCCTATCCTGCCTGCCCACGTTTGCTTTATACGAATTTAATTTGGAAAGTAAGCTTACAGGGGTTTCTTACAGGTGCTCTTTGGTTCCATTTTAATAATTGTTAGTTTTCCTGAGTAACAGTTTTGCAACATGCAATCAAACCCATTTCCGTAGGTCCGATTTTTGCCTGTACCTTTTGCTCCCCTCCCCCATTAGTCCCAGTCGTGCAGTGCTAAAGCAAATTAGTGTTGGGCTTGGCCTATGGTTAGCAAACGAAAAGTTAGACGAGGGTGGCACAGCTACCAAACAATAATCCCTAAAATATTTTTAGATTTTTTACTTCTACATGGTGCGTTGAACATGAAGCTGACGGATGTTATTTCCCATTCCATTAGTCAAAAAGTAATGAGCTTACTGGGAGCTTAGTTCAGTTTTACTGACCGTTGTTTTCTCTGAGTAACAGTTTTGCAACATGAAGTCTTTTCATGCAGTTTTGCTATTTCCATTGAGAACAAATGGAGAATTGTACGTAATTCGTATAATAGTAGACACTGCGGCGATTCTGAAAACATAAATAAACAAGAAAAAAACCGCATGAGCCTGCTCCTGTCCACGGTGGCGAGGCTACTGAGGGGAGGGGCATGAGTTAAGGGGGGCACTGCCTCGTAACATTGTTCCGTGCTCACCCAGCTTACCGTTACTCAAAACTTACAAGTAAAAAATACAAATCCAAGTTGTTTGTATTAATACAGTTGTTTATATAAAAAAAAAATGGAAATTTGACAGGATCGAATATTAAACTTTAATACCCGGCTGATTAAAAGAGAGTTGCAAGTAGGGGGGGGGGGGGGGTTGTCTACGGCAATCGTGTTGCTTTTGGGTTACTCAGTATAACTACTAATACAATGGCCCACCCAAGTGGAATTGGATTTCATGTAGCAAAACTGTTACTCAGGAAAGCAACGGTCAGTGAAACTGAACTAAGCACCCTGTAATCTTATTACTTTTTGACTAGCAGAATGGGAGATAACATCCGTCAGCTTCATGTTCAACGCACTATGTAGAAGTTGAAAATCTAAAAATATTTTAGAGATTATTGTTGGTAGCTATGTCATCCTCTTCTAACGTTTCATTTGCTAACCATAGCCAAAGGCCAACACTAATTTGGTTTATCATTACATGACTGGGAGTAATGAGGGGCGGGGGGCAAAGGGGCCACACAGAAATCGGACCTACAGAAATAGGTTTGACTGGCTGTAGCAAAACTGGTACTCGGGAAAACCAACAATCATTAAAATGTAACCAAAGAGCACCTGTATGAAACCCCTGTCATCTTACTTTCCAACTTAAATTCGTACAAGACAAACGTGGGCAGGCGGGGTAGGAGATTATAATCCATCACCTTCATTCTCGACACTTCATGAACGAGTTAAAAATCTAAAAATATCTTACGAATTGTTGTTTGAGCGCTCACTGTTTGCCCTCTGACCCTTCGTTTGCTAACAAGTAACCATACCTCCAACATTATTTAATTTTTCTCTACACCACTAATTGTAAGGCGGGGGGAGTGGAGCAAAGGGGAAAAATTAACTCGGGCCCCACCTGGCAGGGGGTCTCGCTCCTACTCAGTGATGGTTAAAAAAAGGAAAGCCCCCATATTATCACTAGTATAAAAAAAATTCTTTCCATTATAAAGGTCTTTTCAGGGCACCCCAATAATGAGTTTATGGGCCTGGGCAACTCAGTTTAAAACTTTGCGCTGGGCCCGGGAAAAACAAACGTAAATAATATGCCAACACTCTGCACTGCAGCTCTCCCCTCCTACTTCGTTGACATCGAACAACCTGTCCATCACGGAAGCTTGGCCAAGCAGGGAAGCATCGGGCAGCGAATGTAACATTGGAAATGCCCCTGACTGTACATGAAAGCTTTGTTGCTTTCAAACAAACAACGTAAGGTTTCAGGCAAACTTGTATTCTCCCCATCACTACCACCACCACCACCTTCGTTACTGCTGTCGGTCACGTTTTGGACACTTTACGCATTTGCAGTTAGCAATTTACCAGTATTTACTATTTATTCATTCATTTCGTATTTTAGTAACATTTAATTTGTTACTAAAACGTTCATTCTGCTTACTATTTTCACGATTATCTGCGTTTCTAACAAGTGCCAAAGTTATAATTCGTCTATTGGCCGGCGCATTCCACCTCTTAGTGATTGCGGTTATCGATTAGTATGTCAGCGATGGCTTTCGGTTCGCGTCGAATGTGAGGCTGGCTGAATGTGTAGATAACTTGACTGTGGGGTCTCCTCTTCAATCTGATGGTGAAGACTAGCTTCTTTACATTTTATTGCCCCTCCCTCATTCGGTGGGGCGACACATGCTCGTCAGGACCCATCAGCAGAGAAAGGACGGTCAAAAGTAGGTCGAAACTATTCACCCTTGACCGACCATGGGAAGCAAAGATTGCTACCCAACTCTAGAAGCTAAAAACAGCACAGTTTCACTCCACAGTGAAAATACAAGCCTAATTTTCAAACTAAGAACTAAGACAAATCAACAACATTGATTTTGTGAATAAATATTTTTTTTTTTTACAGCATATTGACACTTGAGATGTACTACAAGTTTGTAACAACAGAATGACTTACGAAAATGTTTTCATATCTTTCAGAAATAAAATCAGGTTAAGACAGATGCAAAGTGTCATGGATGGCAGAGCAAAGTGGATGAGGGAAAGATATGGAAAGACAGGGTCAAAACAGTGTGATGTAAAGATAAATTAAAAGATAAGTGATTCTTATCCATGTGATGACGAACTATGAAACTAATACACCTTCCCCACCCTCCTTGCCGTCCGTAAAAGTAAAAAAAAAAAGCCACCATTAATAATGGAATAAAATTTAAAATTGTTGGAAATTTGAAAATGGAACTATAATTGCAATAAGTTGCCATAAATAATGGGGCAGATAAAGGTTCAGTGTCATGTAGACTAAGACACATTTTAATTAGGTCTTACAAACATTTATATGCTAAATAAGCATGAGATTTTCTGGAACCTCTCATGTAAGTTCAGAACTTAAAATAGGCCTATGTGATTTTCAGTCTAATAAGGGGACAATTACTAGAGCCCAGTATAAGTAAACAAATGAGTTACATCAAAATATGTTGAAACGTACATGCATTAGCTAATATGTAAGGCATAGGGATGGGTCGGTAACCGAAACCGAAACCGAATTTTCGGTTTTTACTGAAAACCGACACCGAAACCGATTCGGATTTTGTTACGGTTTTTCGTACGGTGTTCAAAAATCAACAAATAATTTGTTGTTTTACATTTTATTTAATAATTATCAGTTTCTATGTATAAATGACAGCAAAGCTCCTAGCTATTAAAACGAAAATAGTAGAGGAAAATGGTCCCACAGCTATACCCATGGTCTATGACGCTGCTGAAAGTGAAAGCAGGAATAAGTTGAAGCTAGTAATAAAACTGTTGCAAGAAAAAAAATTAGGAAAATCTGGTTGGGGTGGATGGTGGCAAAAACCGATACCGAAACCGAAACCGGAACCGATATCAAAAAAATGAAACCGACCCATCCCTAGTAAGGCATACGATTATAGTACACCAAGCTTTGTCAGGGTCAATGGATTAGACCAAACTTTGTCAGGGTCAATGGATTGGACCAAACTTTGTCAGGGTCAATGGATTGGACCAAACTTTTCAGTGTCAGTTTAATTGACATAAATAGATAAAAATAAATAGTCATAAATCGCTGGAAATAATACTAAGGAAAATTGGAAATTAATTTTCTAGTTATTTCTAGTGTATGATTTTCGCTGTTGGCTTAATTTCCAATTTTCCTTAGTTTAATTGACTACTAGATGAGACGATAATTGCTCATCTCCAGGAACTGATAGCTAAGCGGCGAATCGTGCACTTTTGGAAAAAAGCATGACAGTTTCAGAATATCTTTACTGTGGAATATGGAACTTTTTTGGATATGGTGCCCACATGTATGACTTCCGGTTTGCCCTCATTACATCATCAAAGATGGCCGCCACAGATTCCTATAGAGTTTGATATCAACGGCTGTATCTCGGTAACCAGTAGACCAATTTCGATTTTCTATGGCTTGTTGAAAAGATAATTTTGTAAGCCACAAATAATATCAATGACACATTAACAGAGCTTCGATAGGTTAGGGAGTACAGCTCAAAAAATGTAAATTTTAAGTGATTTTCAATAGGTATTATCACATTTGAATTAAAATAACAGCCAAATTAGCTAATAAAAAACATTAAGCCCTATCCTACGAATTGTTCCAAATTTTGTTCCCTTTCCAACAATACCTAACAATGTTAAACAGATGGTACCGTTGCCGAATTATTACAAGATGAATTATTACTGCACATCATTCAATATAGTATACTGGCTAGGGGTTTAATTGTTCACTGTCAGTGAAATTTGGTATGGAGGCACATGAAGGGTAGCTGGAAAAAATAGTTATGGTAACAGGTAGACCCCCCCCCCTCTGAAAGAGGAGGGGGAGGTGATTTCCCCCCCCCCCCCCCCAAAAAAAAGTTTTTTTTTGGCTGTAAGTACCCTGCCTCAACAAATCAAAAGCATAATGTGAAGCAAACACGTTAAGCACACAATTCTTGACGGGAAAGGTGATATACACCTTTTAAAGAAAATCAACCCTTGAACCCCAAATTCGTATTAAAGCATATCACCTTTAATTTCCACGAATTCTCCTTTTTTTTTAATTGGTTGTTGTAGTGATTTTCGTGTTCAAAATGCTCTTGCGAGCCCTCTAATACCCCGAAATGGACATGCTTAGGATTTTCTGAAAGATGGGGATCTATTGTTTCCACCAATCTTAACCGAAATTGTGTAACTTATATAGGAACCGTCCTACACCCTTTTAAAGGTGAAGAGATAACGGCATAGCGGCGAAAACGTATGTTGATTTTCGAACACAAAATGCTTTTACGAGGCCTCTAATAGCTCAAAATAGACATGTTTAGGATATTCTGAAAGATGGGGATCTATTCTTTCCACCAATCTTAACCGAAATTGTTTAGCTTAGATAGGGACCATCCTACGCCCATTTAAAGGTGCAGCTGTAATTGGTGTAGTGGCTTCTTTCAGTTTCAAAGTGCCATTGTAATGCTCATATTTGTATTTGTAGTTCAGCCAAGAAACTTCGGTTAGGATTAATGAAAAGAATGTATCCCCACCTTTCAGAAAATCCTAAGCATGTCTATTTCGGGCTATTATGGGGCTCGCAAAAGCATTTCAAATTCGAAAATCACCGTACGATTTCGCCGCTGCGCCAT
>JAHWFP010165258.1:336-11997 GCA_023313725.1 Lithobius niger | reverse complement strand
CATGCCAGACCAAAAATGGCTCCAGTGACTAAGATATAGAAGGGGCCCGTTTCAAAGAAGACCGGAACTGTGTACATTCCTTTGTAAATTGAACCGGCGTAATTACAGCTATTGTTCAGTTGAGGAGATGGCATTTCTAACTACTACATTATTTACGACATTATTTACGACTCGATCAGCGAAGCGTAGAATTTCCGAAAGGAATTCCAATTAGTTTGAACCGTCATCATTTTTCAGGGCTGAATTTCTTTTTCGGTTTCTTGGCGAGTATAAGAGCTCTGTCTGCATGTGGAGATGCGTTCGAAAATTTAAGAAGCTGAGGAATGTAACTCAAGATATATAGTGCGGTAAGTGCATAAAATCTCTGCAATTAGCTGCTGTACGCAGAATTGTAGTGGGCAGGAGCTAATTTGCATTCCTTGATGACGCCGATGCTGACTAACTCTTCTAAGTTCTTGTCCAAAATTTCTCGCATATGGAAAGGAACCCTATAAATCTTCGATCTTACTGGTGCCGACTGCCCGTCTCTTTGTCCACATCATAATTTTTCGTGAGTCCAAGATCATATACGTTTTTACTGCATTTCCATGCGTTCTTCTTCATTTAAATCTGGTAAATTAAATTAAATCTCAAGCTATTCCATTCTTCTACCGAAAATGGTCTTTGTTCCTTTGTTGTGTCCGCTGGTAGCATTGAGTGGGCTAACCCTACGCTGTTGATTTTTATGGACTGTGCACGTTTTTTTGTCTGGGTGGGCCTTGAAGGGGGAAGAAAGACGGACCCAGTTTCGAAATTGGCTTTTGTTGAATTGGCGCTTCTTTCTTCCGTGTTGTCTTTTGGCCTTGTGCTTCCCTTTGTCTGAGTAGGCATTGAAGAGGGAAGGAAGTCGGATTCAGATCCGGGGTTAATTTGCGTAGTGGCTGACCTTTTTGTCCGTGCTCTTCCTATTGTTTGATTTGAATCTTCGGGAGGGAGATTATCTTTTGTTGTTTGAGTTTCAGGAACATCTCCATTGTCCTCCTCGTCATTGTATTCTATCCCTGCCTTGGTGTAATGGCCGAGAATAGAATTTGCCTTTAGAAATTGATCTTCCCCAGATGTGTTAACAGCCATTATCGGGATTAGTCCTGTCGGGCTAGTGTTAACCAAACATCTGGTAAAAAGATCGGAATATCTTTGCATTGTGGTAAAAATACGCCACTTTCTTGTTCAGGATAGGCTTGATGGAAAACTCCACAAATTTTTGTCTCGCTGTTGTTTGGCAAAACTACATCTTTGTACAATGAAACTGGTACCTCTACGTAATATTTTTGAGGTGTCGGATTCCAAATGGATATTGGATTTTCTGCTGTTTCGTCATCCGAAGAAATATTGATCATTGCAATATGCTCAGTTGTAACGTTATAATTTTCGAAATTAATTCTTAGTTCTGATCATAACTTTGCCAGGCATCGAAAAGTGATGCAGACAGGTTAAATTTGAGATCCCCTATTTCTAAAATTTGGTCTGAACAATTTAACTTAACTAATTCAGGTTGTTTTGTCAAAAAATCGTAACCCAATAAAATGTGAATTTTTTCAAAACTGCCATCGGGAACGACTTTAAACTGCTGGTTTGTGAAAAGTCCACACTTGCTTATTTCAGTGAACAACTTTTTTTTTCTGCTGTTATCCTTTTTCCATCAACGCCTACTAAATTTACGGGAGTTACGGTTTCGACTTCGTGACATTTAAAAGTTTCGTAGCAATTCTTGTGCAGTAGATGATTCGATCAGCGAAACTCCTTCTCCGCTATCTAAAAGTGCTACTTTATTTTAAATTGCCGAAATTAAAAATTATATGAGACCTAGGGTGAGCAGATTTCGAGTTGTAGCCTATGCAGTTGATTCGAACGTGAAGTGGGCCTGCTCCGTGTTCGTTCCTTGGACTTAGTTCTGCGAGTAGCCCTTTAATGTTGATCGCCGCCGCTAGATGGAGTTGGTGTGGCGTTGGTTGCTTGATAGCTCGGATTTTGCTTGTTGCTGCGTCTTCCTTTTTTCTTCTTGTTTTCTTCATTTTTCTTCTGAAATAATTTCGGGTTTTGAAGTACTGTCCCAATAAATAAGACAGATTGTTGCCGATGTTACGGACGGAATTAAAGGGATACGTAATTTCCATTCTTGCTGAGTACGGTTGGAAATCTTTATCGCTTTCCCAGAATGAAGTAAATGTGATGTTCTTTCGTTGGTGTCCGATGTGTTACGAAACTAGACTATCCTGTCACCTCCGATTAATTCCAGAATAATAGTGCTGTTTGACTTTGTTAATTTTAATTCGAAGTGGAAGTTAGTAGAATCGATGCCATATTCAAAGAGTGTGAGCCTGACTTAATCGCCTTTTAACTTGAAGGTCTTGTTCATTTTATTTAACAGCTCCGAAAAATTTGGTGCAAGATGAGAGTTGAGATCTAAATCTGGGGCGATGTGTTTCTGGAACTGTACCTAAATATGCTGCTAATCTATAAAATACACGGCTATCGCCATGGAGTTTTACGGTTTTGTCTGATAATGCTTGTTTGTGGTGCTGCTGATCGATTTTTGAATTAGGTTTTGACTAAAGTTAGTTCTTCCTCTTTTTTTCTATAATTCTTGCTGTTATTGTAAAACAGATCGTTGCATAATTAATTTGATTTAAGTGAACGACTAGGTTAGGCGAGGGTCATTAATTAAGTTAGTGTGGCAATTGATTATTGATTTTCCAATAAAATTTCTAATATCCTGAAATTCGAGAAGATGAGAAATTTTTCTGGGTACGTTTGACTGTCGTTTTAGGCTCGTGTCGGCCTTTCATTTTGCGTAAACTGCTACACTATTATGTAATGATGATGGATTACCATGAAACCAAATTGGAGAGGATACCCGGACTCCAAACATCAAAAACCTCGGGGAAAAACACCATCGTTCTGCAGCGAACACTTTTTTTTCTTGCAGTCCTCACTTGAAGTCCCTCCACTAACCTACCTCAAAAAAACCTCTTTCTTCTTGAAGGCATATCTCCGGAAATAGTGGACAAAAACGACCAGTTTTCACGGCATAATAGCCCTACATCCAAGCTTTATTCCTACGGAAACAGAACTCTAAAATTCCTTCTGGTTCTTCCACTACAGCCATTTGAAAAAGTGTTCAAACTGAGCCGTAGCGCTCACAACTTCCAGTCGCCGTATTTATTTCACCTTGTTCTTTCCAGGCAAAAAGCCTTAAAACACTATCTTAGTTGTGTAAATAGGAGGGGCTGTCAAACGGCACTTAACCATGCATATATTTTGGATACAGAGCGTTAGGCTTCGACAGAGTCCCGGTAAATACCCGATCCGGTACCGGGTAATGCTATTTTTGACCAAGCTCGGACTCGGTAAAAATTCGACCGAGTACATAATAATAATAACAATTATTTTTATTTTCATAGTTTCATTTATACGTTCTGGATCCCCTACAACTACTTGCACGCAATAGATATTCATTAATGTGCACAGAAAAAAATCAGATAAATTGCTTTAATAGTTTCGGAAAACCAATTTTTTTTAATTACGGGCTGTAGTGTAAACAAACTAAAATTGAATCTGCATGTTGAGAAAACGTGTCCGTAAGTCGGCGATAGTTACGCTAAAAATCATTGTTCCCACCTGATACGCGATAGTGTGAAGGTTTATGGCTCCTTTTCCATATTAGTTGTACATCTGTTTTAATCAGCTGTTTTAATTTTTTAATGTTGTGAAACATCATCTTTCTCGTGATTTTCAACAACGAACTGAACATAAGCGCTCACGTGAAATCCAAAGCGCGCCATTGCGGCCATTCTGAAATCACCCGTCAGCCACTGAGAGCATGCCAAATCAGTCACGTGGTGCCAACTGGCCAATGAGGAAACGCGATCTTCCAATTGCTTTGGAAAGGCAGCTCGAGATCGCCAGAAACAGCCTCTTACATTCTATCTGATTGGCCAATGCCAAACGGGCATCGAGAAAATGTGTTGAGAGGCCCGGATAGAGGGGAATTCCAGCTTTTCGATGAACCCAAGATGGCGGCGCCCAGTTAAATGGTTCGATCGTTACCGCTGTAGAAAATGACCAGTTTTTTGTTCTTGAACTGCGGAAAAGGAATGAGCACCACATTTTTGCAGTTTTTAGTGAGACTGCACTCAACTATAGTGCTTTTTATAAAAGTATAGACATCGTTAACAACGGTTTGTTTACAGAAATCGATGCACAACATATCAGGTAGCGAATTTCAGTTTTTCTCATGTCGATATTTTGGCCAAAAATTGCATTTTTCGACCCGGACTTCCCCATAAAAGTTTCGACGTATCTATACGTCGTTACTCCACTTGGGCCACATCGTTGCTTAAAGGATTAAAGCCAACAAAGGCCTATTGTGAGACAAAGTAACCAAAATGCATTTTATTTTTAAAAACTTCATTATTAAACAAATTTGGAACAAAGAATTGCTGGTCAATTTAATTTTTGACTTCACTTTATTTAATAACGCAAAGTTTATACTTAAATAATTTGGAAGAAAGAAATACCAGTAAAATACCTTTACTGGTATTTTTCAGTTTTTTAAAGTTGGTTTCGTCCTTTTTTTTTTGCTTTCGTTCATTGTTACACTATACACAATACAAAACTGGACGAACGCAAAATGAAAATGACTGAAAGAAAAAAAAACCAAACCAAAGTAAAAAAAAGATCGAAACCAAAGTAAAAAAAAGCTGCATATTAAACATAAAGCAAAATTTGAAAATCTATGACCCGGTTTTACTACTAGGACTCGGCTCGGTGGGTATTCATAATTACTCGGACTCGGCTCGGACTCGGTGTTTTGTTACCCGGTCGATCCCTATTACAGACATTTTAGTACGATATTTTTTATTTTATTTGACGATTGCAAATGCCATGAAAAATGTCCGTCTACCTCAAACATCATTCACTGCTGAATAATTATAAACTTATTTTAATGCGTTATAGCATTTCACTGAGCTAGATTATTTAATCTTTTACTTATAACCTTTTTCCTCGTGAACACTGCCAATGCCTAGCGATTTTAATTTAACAGCAATTTTACCGTACACAAATTTTTGTTGTAAATATTTTGCTTTAAATTCTCCTTCCAAACTCCGACTTTGACCACCCAATGCAAACCAACTAGCTTTCCTAAAATTATAGTACCAAAAAGATCTGAGCATCCTTCTATTAATTATCAGTCAATCCAGTTTAAATCCAAGGCTTTTCACTTTATTAATCAAGTAAAACTTGAAATGCACCTTCTTCTTCCAAGCCTTGTATCCTTCAAAGCTGCTACAAACAAACAGTTTGTAAAACCGCCAACTCCTCCCACTTTCCATTGTTCCCCTGGCCCTCAGCCAATCAGGAGGGCGCAGCCCTCCTCGACGTCCGCGCTTCGTCTGGCTGGATCCTCCACGCTAGCATAAAAACCCCAAACAGCTTACAGATCTCAAGCTAGAGGTGGTCACGCCGGTCGGGAGTGGAGATGTCACAGTTCGATGGTTGCCATGCCGGGCAATTGGTAGTGGTTCGTATTTCACTAGTTTAGCTTGAAAATTTAACTTTAGGACCCCTATTCTGAATGTATAGTTTAAACTTAACTTCTAGACTTGAGAATTTTTATGGTTGGCTAAGCCATCGCCATTTCTGGCCCCCTGCCTTCCAAGACGTAAGGGTGGTTCCCTTCCTAACAACCAACTTTTCTTGTTTATTTTAAATCTAATTTTTAATCTAAACAGCAGACAGTTTGATCTATTGAGGTTTCGAGAAACATAACTGTAAGGACTAATTGTAACTTAGCGGATGCGGTTCAATTGGAGGGTTTTCAGGATTGGACCCACAGACGACTTTTACTAAACGAAAATTTTGAATTTTATGTAAAACTACAGCTTAGTTTTACTTGTAACTGAATTTCTATTTTGTAAATTCAGTAATTTACTTTATTTTGTAATTTTTGCTTTCACGTAACGCCAGTCATGTAAACTAGTGAACTTAAATGTAAAAGTGTTCTATATTTTTTCATTTTGTTGTCATAATAAACCAAGAGTTTTAAACTTCAAGTTTGTTCCCTAGTGGACTGATTGTTTGAGTTAAATATAACATGTAGCCCATTTTTATCTTTGAGCTCCAGTTAACAGTTAAAGTATTTCCACCGATGGTAGCAGAGCAAACCGGATAGTATTAATGTGTAGGCCTATGGTTTATGACATCGACGCTTCATCCCCCATGCCAGGACTGTAGCCAATACTGTTCTTATTCACAAAAATTTGGAGTAATCACCAGAACGTTAATACTAATAGCCAATGTCAACCAAAGATGTCGGGGGATGTTGCCACCACCTCAGCCGTCGTAGCATCCACCGTTACAATTATCTGAAATGATAAATTGGCGAAAGAAGGCCGTGGGGGGGGGGGGGAAAGAGAGATTGTTAATTCCAAGCATAATGACGAATAAAAGTTGGAAAATGACTTTTCGGTTCGGACTAGTGATTGAAATCGAATGAGCTATTAATACCAGTTTGTAAAATTCTAGTGCGTTATTCGGTTTTTCCTATACGTTTTTTTTTTCGGTTGTGATTTCGAATTTTGATGCTATTGAAATCTGCTCGTGACGAAAATTTTACTGTCTAGATAACGTATGCAATTTTCGTTAAGCCTTTTGAAAGAAGGGAGAAAAAATCTAATAATTGCTTTAAATGATCTGAATAGTCGCAACTACAAAATGTTTGCATAATGTAGCAAGAAGTGCGTGTATAGCATTGATTCAGCATGTTAAATTAATCTCCTGCTCTGAGTTATTTGCTGGTTCAAAATACCTGCTACGTTTTGAACTGATGTCTAATCTAATGGCTGTCGATCGGTTTGCTGAGGTAGTTGCAAGTCTTGTGAGGTTCGAGGCCGAGTGAAGTTTGCGCTGTTGTTTCTATAGTTGTTTTGGTTTTGTTGGCGGTTATAGCTTGATAAATTGCGCTGCGGGCTGTCTTTATTTCCTTGGCTGTAGTTTCCTTGTTAGTTACGGTTAGGAATTACGTTCTTACTACTTTTAGGGATGGGCAGTCCGTACTTTTCCAGTCTTCTTGCGTTCCCTGCCCTTGCTGCTTCTAACTGTTGATCAGTCGTCCTGCAATTTTCTCTTAAGTGGTTTCGGCCGTAGCATCTGAAACACGAGCGCATTTCCTTCCTTTCTGGCTGAAATGCAACTACTCTTGCTTCCTGTACTGTCTTGCGTAACTTGAGGTTGTTTATTTTTCTTCTCTATTGTTCCAATTCCTGCATCATTTTTGCCAGATCGGTTGAAACTACGTTGACTGTTTTGTCGGAGGATAGAGATGCTGTAGGGCTGTTTGTAGTAACTCTTTTCATGTAGTAGCTCTTTTCATGTAGTAGCTCTTGTAGTAGCTCTTGCTGTTTTCATGTTGGTCGTAGTGTATCGCCACTTTCCCAGTCGGCGATTTCCGTCTTCCTCTTCAATGTTAGGTTTAACATTTCTTCCCGTGTTTTGGGGTTTTAGTTTGCTAGGTAGGTTTCTAGCTTCTCGGGCATGGCTGCTTTAAAGGTGCATCTCAGTCCTTGGTCTCTTTCTTGTTCATTTAATGTTCATTCTATGACGCATTCTCCTGGCTCTACTCTCCAAATTTCCGATGCCATGATTTCCAGTCTGTCTGCGAATGCGTTGATATCTTCATTCTCCATCATTCTTGCTTGTTGAAATTTGTTGCGTGTTGACTCGGCTCCGCCTCTGCCGAAACGCTCGATGAGGGCTGTCTTGAATGCGTCCCAGCTTGTAATTTTCAGGACGAGTAGGCTTGTTGCTACGAAACGGGCTGCTCTCCCAGTACATTTATTAGTTGCTGCAGCTATTAACTCGCTATCCGGGAGGTTGGGATCAATCTTCCTAAGGTTATCTATAAGAAGCAAGAAGGTGAACATGTTCGTGCTGTTTTTGCCCGAATATTTGGTTTTCATGGTTACATATTACAAACTAATATGTTTGCTAGAAGCATGTGAAAGGTGATTACTTAGAAATACAGTAAGACACATGATTTTTAAACAGAAATATCGGTTCAGCATGACGTCGCTGTACTTCAAATTTTTTATTTCTAAAGTCAGTAAAAATATTGCAAGTTTTACGTATTGAGCGTTGCTCATGTCAATAAAATCACTGATTTTTTTCTTTGACATTTAAATTTTCAGCAAAATCAGCAAAAGCTTTTAGATAATAGTTGAAGCTTAACGGGCAAGAGTGTTAAAATTTACACCGGCAATTTTTAACCAAAGTTTATTCATAGTATTTTCCTTTACAGAGTTCAAAATAATGGTGTAAATTATTTTTTTGCACTGACTGTGGCTGCCGAGATTATAGCTTTATGTAGACTCAATCAGTAAAATACTCCCAAATCCCTAGATTCACAATTCTGAGAATAGTAGAAACGTTTTTCCCATGAATAGAGGAACTTTTAGGCCACGTCCCAAGCAGAAGTTTAAAAAAAAATCAGTTTCATAACGTGTACCAAACTTACGTGAGCAAGAACAGATGAGTAATCAGAGTGGTCAGCAACCAGTAAGTGGACATCGGATCAAAATCGTGCAATCAACTAAAGTAATGGATCTTTAGGAAAAATATCTACAAAGTCGTCTGATGATGTCAAAAGTTGAAGAACGCTTGAAATGAAACCCAGATCAGAAAACAGAAATGAACTGGTATGATGTTTAGGTAGGATTAACTGAAGGAAACACAGGGAAGGAACACGAATAGACAATGAATAAACAGTGTTGCAGTAGTGTGTAGTACTGTGAAACCTTACTGGTGAATTCACTTGTTTTTACATTTTTTACTGTTTCACACAGTAGATAAGCTAATGGCGGTGTCTTCTACTTGGCTAAACAACATGGCTGAAAAATTGTAAAAAATAAAAATAAAAACTAATCATTATAAATCACCAATAGTGTGATAAACTGAAAGGAGCCGATTTGACTGACAAACAACCAGATTCTGATTCAGCTCTTAGTCCAAATTTCTGGTATGATATGACGGCTTTTAATAAATTTTAGTATTCTTGGTATTCTTTTTGGTATTCTTGCCAAGGTCTATGAGGCACATATACCAAGTTTGAAAATATGAAAAAATGGTGCAGATATTAACCACTAAAATGTTCACTTTAACATGGAATAACGAGGCAAAACCACTACGAAGCTTTATAGTTCCTGAATTCTACTATTTGGGATCATTATTTTGTAATAATAAATAAAAAGTTTCACCACGTTAAAGTGGCAGGATAACGGAAGAGCGATGAGCCACTGATACCTAACCTAGATTGGGTGTTTAAGAAAAGGTAAAAGGTTTTCTGATTCTAGTGAATCTTTGTACTTGCTTGAAACCGATTAACGCTCCTTAATAAATCTAGACACATGCTAGTGTGTCGCGCCAAGTTAGGCAACAATTCTCACAACAAACATCACACCAGCTCAATTGTCGAGGTTGTAAATCATTGTAGCGCGGCGCCATAGCGTCAGTGTATTATATCTTAAGCATAGTTGGGCACATTTCAGGTACTTGGGGAAAAATAATAATGCGGTAAAAATTGTGTTGAAATCGAGAGCAATGACCCACCTGACAAAAATTAACTCGTGTAGGAATGCCAGCTGAGCTGCTTTCAATGCAAAATCTGACCCTCAATAAAGTTGTAAATGTGTTAGCTAGCTAATTCGCTCATCCCCATGTTAAATCCCATAGGATGATTATTCATCGATACCGAGATAACGGGGAGGCTTCCAGCTATGAAATTGGACGAATGGGTGCAGTACAATACGAACTGCCTAACTTTTATGGTTTGGAGCCTGGGGGCATAACAGGGATGGCGTGGGAGGCCGCGTAAGTACGAAAATATTGTTATAACCATTGTTAGTATTGTAGGCATCGTCTCTCATTGAACGGCCAAAGTTCGGACAATGAGAACGTGGATACTGACGTACATGCCTAGACGCACACTAGTGCATCACGATAAATCTAAACAATGTACCGAAGAAATTATATTCACGTCCAATTCACGAAAAATAAACCAACTGTAAAAACAAAGCGAAATAAACAAAGCCAAAAACTGGTAAAGAGGCCACTAAGTTGAGAGTGGTTCGGCCCTTCAAAGGGGTGATATCAACACACCAAAACTAACTAAATAAAAAAAATCACACCAAAATTAAAACCAAACCAGAAACCCATAAAGAGGTGACTAAGTTGAGAATGGTTCGGCCTATAGGCAAAAGGTAGCAGCAAATTGTTGAAAATCAATTTCTTGTTGACGTGGCACTTTGTAGTACACATCTGCACGGTAGTACAGATACACAATTGAACCAATACACAATTAAAAAAAAACAAGTGATATAATATCAAAAACCAAAACTGGTAAAAGGGGCCGCCAAGTTCCGAATGGTTCGGCCCTTCAAAGGAGTGATATCAACACACCAAAACAATCGCCAACTTAAATCGCATCGAATAATACTTTGGACGTTAAATGAAAACTAGAACATTGCTACCGAAAGTAGCAATGTTCTAGTTTTCATTTAACCTTCGAACTATTCAGCAGTGCGATTAACTTGGCGAATGTTTCGGGGTGTTGATATCACTCCTTTGAAGGGCCGAAGCATTCGGAACTTAGCGGCCCCTTTTACCAGTTTTGGTTTTTGATATGATACACAATAATGCGGGTGGAACTGAGAAATGTTGAAACACTGTAACAATGAAAAAAGTGTAGGAATGAAGCCTGCCGCAGTCTTCCGTCAGCAGTATTGGTGTCAACAGTTAAAGTTAAAGTCAACTGGAAACTAACTGAACAAAAATATGGCTTCGCCGTTTAGGAAAAAAAACATTAGAGTTTATATCCCCATGCTCACAGCGGTGAAGGTACACGAATAACAACGGATTAGAGTTTACTCAAACGCAACGAACTATAATTTGAACTCCAATTCCAGGGAACAAGAACTGTTTTTACTCAGTGATTATGTCAGAAAGTTAACGCAGTTTGTGTTTGAAATGTTTAATGTTTGTGTGCACATAATCTATGTATTATATAGTTTTTTTTTTAACATTCTGTTTTTGTGTGTGTGTGAAATATCCAACCGTTTTGTTTGACTAGTGATGTACATGTAAACGTACCTCTCTTTGTCCCCCCCCTCCCCTTTTGTGATTTTAAGCTTTTCTTCCACGCTTTGCGCTTTTTGCCTCACTTTCTTATTTGATGATAATCCGGTTTTTTTGCGTTGTTTTGGCCCTTTTACACCACCGCTCTAGCAAATGTCGGCCATTTTTTTCAATTAGGGAGGGAGGTTGCAATGGACATGGTTAGCATCGGACTTCAACAATCATGAATGGCTGCTTGCTGGCTTGAACGAAAACCGATCCAATTTTTAAATAAATTTGGATTAGGTAACAGGCTACACAACATTCCTTCATTCAGCAGCAGCTTAAATCCATGTGTTCTTCAGGTGCCCATTGGTGAGAAATTTCCTCTTAGTAGGCTGCACTGCGAGAGAGGCTATTTCAGCAGTTAAAGAAATCTAACTTTAACCTAGTTCAGTTCCACAAGGTATTACAGAAGGGGTGCCCATTCCACAATTGCTGTGAAAAGTCCCA
>JAHWFP010165255.1:2152-41810 GCA_023313725.1 Lithobius niger | reverse complement strand
AGGTAATTAGCATCTCACAAACATGCTCTATACAATCGAAATGGAACAAATAGGCAAACTGTAGCAGGATTAACTTTTAAATTGTGATAATTATCGCCAAACGTGCTGCTCAAACATCATTAGCACAAATGGGCTGGCTGTGGTTTCACTTGTTTAGGATGTAAATTATGATGGTTATGAATGATAAGTACAGATTATACAACGTAACGTGTCAAGTTATATGAATTTCGGAGGAAGGCGACCACAAATCGACCAATTTACCATTAGGAGAGCGTAGGGCTACTTTAATATAACACGACCAGTAGCAGAGGTGTGCTAAACTTAAATAATTCATTGTGGATAGAAGGGCGGCCATATAAAAATATGGTTAAAACCGTGGCGCATGCGTACCACTGGAATAAAGGAGAGAGGTTATGTTAAAGGGACGTACCTTCCGACTATAATCGAGCATCCTGCGCGAAATGGCTTTTTCAATATTTAGAATCGAATATTTATTAAACGAATCGCCTTTGCATTCTCACAGCATCTAAACTTCCAACATGGCGGCAGTTTTAGCTCTGCCGGCTCACAACGAAAACAGTCAGTAAAGTAAGTTCAGAAGCAACTGAGAAAATTGTTTCGTCAGGAGGATTTCGTTATCTTATTGGCACGTATTATAAGACTATATGCATTTACTCAAACGATGTCGAATCTATATAACTAAGACCGTAATATTTGTTGTGAGTGTGTGTGTATGTGTGTGTCAGTAACGGTATTGACGTCCACAGTGGAAATCTCCATAATCTTAATTGTTTTGTTTGTATGTCTGTCAAACGGAATTGTTTGTGTAAGTAATAATTCGAACTGTGTTTTCAACAAAGAGGCACAGTATGTTTTTTCCAGTCACAATATTTTCATGCAAACGGGATCTGGGCCTCTATGTCTCTTCACCCTGGCTCTAACTAAATCTAATGAAAGCTTGGGCAACTGCTGACGGAAAATCACAGTATTTTTCACGCAAACTGGAAATCACACTACTTATGCTCTGTAAAACTGGTCATGTGGGGGAGACTTCCCTAGTTTAGCTAATCCAGGTATCGTTGTTACCATGGCAACGATACCTTTGCCATCGCAACTAAATTCTCGCTACGAGAATGCAAAGGCGAGTACGTTGCATAAGCGTACCCTTACGCAGGTTGGAGTGACAGTTGCAAAATCGTTTCTCACGAGGGGAAAAATAGGAAATGAATGCCTTTGCAACATTTACAAGTGACTGAAGTAATGTTGCAAAACTGAGCCATACAGGGAAGCCAACCGGGATGAATGTACCCTTAAAGGTCACGGTACGTATTATTAAAACAAAACAAGGACGAAAAATCGTAGTTTACTTCTAAATCCACTCTTAACCCTCCAATGCATGAGGATTTTACCTTTGTCAGTCGTGGGATTCAAGCCCGCATTCTCTTGGTCTAGAGACAACAATGCTAACCACTGGGCTGTACTTGCACGCTTTGCTCGGGATCCGGGACCTTTCACAATGCTCGCGCTGTGTCTCAGGTTGGTTTTTTTTGTCAGAAAAATGGTACGAAGCCAATTAGAAGACTTTTGCGATAAAGGGATAATGTGGAATAAAGAAAAAACGAAGCTTAAACTGATGTCTGACAAAATTATGACATTTATTGATATCTGAGAATCCTAGGAAAGCAATTAATTGTCAACTGAAAAGTATGCGAAAATAGACCAAAGGCGAAAGTTGAGCGAATAGTCAATTATGTAACACCATGCAGGACAAAACCTGCTGTAAAAAAAAAAAGCAAACAATATCACTATATGTTGTGCCTAATTCAATTTAAGGAAAGTTTATGGTACACTTAAGGTTACTGTCTTTATTATGTAAGGATGAATGCATGTTCGTTTTATGAATGATGGTAATTTGCATACATTTGTATAATTACATTATGTTAAAATTTGTCTGTAAAGAGCTTGACTAGCGCCTTACAATTTGCGTCTATAAAGATAAAAATTTCCAAATTCATGCTGAAAGCAGCTAAAGCTATTACGAACAAATAAACAAATTACCAAATGAAAGCAGAAATAATTTGTTTTAAACCAACCCATCCAGGGTGTATAAAGTTTAAGTATTAAAATTTTATTCAATTAATATATATTTCTTAGAATATATATAGAATATAGAATATATATAGAATAGAATATATACAGATTATATATTTATATCTTAGAATCTACAAATTCGTAAGATGTAAAAGACATAATTAGGACTGAATTACGTTATCTACTAACAGATGGGCGATATTTTTGATAACATAAAAATACGAGATAATCTTGAACGAGGTAATTTTGAACTATGTAATTTTGCACTGCGTACGAAGCCCTAGTGCGTTAGTGCCAACATAAATCCTTTTCGTTAGCAATGCTGTACATGGTCCGATAAAAAATTACAAAATACTGACATGGACAAACACAGAACATTAATGAAATTCATTTCCCATTTTTAATGCACTCTGTTGCAAATTGAAGCCGACACTGAGTGAGTTACTAATCTGTGTAAACTTTAAAAGGTATTAAAATCATTCACTTGCAATACTTTCCATGGGGATTATATTCCGCAAGTTCAAGTAAAGAAAAGAGAGAGAAATAGGTATTGCTGTAAACTTAACACTGATGCAATGTCCTAACTGCATCAGGGAAATTTAAAGCACGGTAAGACCATTAGTATGCAATGCAGCAATGCCAACCCATTATTAAAGTAATAACCTCTGAACGAAACACGTACACATGTCTCGCAATATGCCATATGGAGAATATTCACGTAACGTTCAACAGTCATTTGGCTATAAGGTAATCTCTTGTAATCCTGGGTAGCTGTCCCACGCGACCCAATTACATTTGCTCGTCTAGTCGTAGGAACTACATTCGCCTGCTCCATCGATGTGTTAACCCATCTGCAATGCTTTTTTTCGTTGTGTTCTTAAATTCCGTCAAATGCCCAGGAAGATTTGCAAAATGTTAGTCTAAGCTTGGCACCGATGGTAGGGACATTTCGTCAGAGTAAAAAGAATTTTCAGAAAATTATTAAAAAAGCTATTGCCAAAAACTTTAACTTTAAAGGGACCTCTGCCCTGTTATTTCTGGATGTGATTAAATGATTATTCATAGAAAATGAGCAAAAAATGTATAGCCAGGTACACTAACACCTAACGACATACACGGTAATGATATCCTTCCGGGCGATTACCGAATGTTTGATCCTTTATTGCCTAGACACTTCATTTCTCAAAATGAATGATCGCTCACGATGTCATTCACGGTTCCTACCAAGTTAATCTGGCTTGTTATTTCTGTATATGACTAACTGGTTATTCATAGACTATGAGAACAAAATTATAGTCAGATACGCTAACAACTGTGACGGTGGTTTATTAACAACATACACGGTACTCTTATCCTTCCAGGCGATTACCAAATGTTTGATCCTTTCTTGCCTAGACACTTCATTTCACAAAATGAATGATCGCTCACGATGTCATGCACGGTTCCAACCAAGTTAATCTGGCTTGTTATTTCTGTATATGACTACATCCGTCCTAACGGGGTTTTCTTTGAATAGCTCGGCTCACAGAGGTCTCAGGGACTTGTGGTTGGGCTCAAAATGTGCGTACGGACGAGGGCTACCCTCACACCGAATTGGTTATTAATAGACGAAGAGAACAAACTTATAGTCAGACACACTAACAACTGTGATGGTGGCTTATTAACAGCATACGCGGTAATCATATCCTTCCAGGCGATGACCAATGTTTGATCCTTTCTTGCCTAGACACTTCATTTCACAAATAATGGCCCATCTTCAAAAGTCCTTGATCGCTCATGATGTCATGCACGGTGCCTTCCAAGTTCATCGTCATATGCAATCACCAGCACTCTGCTGACAGTTTGAGCCTCCCAAACAGAAACTCAATCAGTCCATTTCAATCTCATATAACAAACATCGGGCCTTTATTGGCCGCGGTTTGATTTCCCCCTTCAATGCAAATTTTCCATCACTCGTAATAGGCAGCAGAACAACCCAACTCAGGTATTGCAAGTTTCCGTCGGTTTCGATAATGTTTGTTCTGTATGGCTTCGAGTCAAAGTCTTGCCGGGAAAACTTAATGAATTGTGGTTTGGATATTATGATCTCTGACATTTATATCCTTACTGATGATGGAAAGAGAGAAAGAGAGAGATGGAAGGATGATTCAGTTGATGGGATGAAATGAATAAAAACATAAATAGTTGACAGCAGATGGCAAGAGCGAAAATAATGCGCCACGAGCTAACTTCTGCCTAAAATCAGTAAAAAAAATATATAATTTTTAGCATTGAATACATGCCTTGGTGACCTAAACTAACACTATACGGTAAGACTATAACAGGAGGATGAAAAATAACCGTAACATACGTAAGATACTTACCACAAATACAATGATGATAAAATACTAAAATTGAGGCGGATGAATAAGTGTCGGTTAAAGCCAAGTCGCCATATTGGAATGGCGTCAATAGGATTCAGATCACATTGTGAGTTGAATGTGATGTGAAATCACATTAACGTCATTCCAATATGGCAACCAAGCCTTAACCAACTCTAATTTATCTACCACAATTTTAGTGTTTTATCATCAATGCATTTATGGTAAGGACCTAACGTATTTTTTCTGTCCCTTTGCATCTTCGGGTCATATTATTACTGTTGTGTTAGTTTTAGGTTACCAAGGTACGTATTCAATGCTGAAAATTAAATCTTCCTGGAATAAATGTCAATTGTGGCTCCTTGTTAAATCAGGGGACATACTTTTTATACTGATCTTGCACAGCCGGCTAAATAATTCTGTGAATAATGCCTAAAAGATTATTCCTTCTGTTTATTTTTTCTTCAGAGGCGATTTACTGTAATGCAATACTTCATGTATTTTTCGTTTTCCATTATTTTATCAATCATTCGTAAATGAACTGGTATATCTCCCACAAACTTCAAAACAGCCTCTAGAAGCCTGCAATTATTACTACAACTAGAAATCGTCACATCATCCCTCATCACCTAATGAACTGAAGGATAGTGTGACGTCATTTCATTACGCACGAATCGTACACGCTACCCAAGATGGCGGCTGTTGTACTAAATCGCTGATCCAGTAAGACCCATAGCTATATGAAAAGTCATGGCAGATTGATTGCTACGTAGATATGTGTGGATACTTTTAAAGTAGATTTTTCAACCAGTTCGTTTGCGTTTGTAATTGAAACTGAATTCTGACCAGGCCTAACGCCGTAGCTTTTGCCATTGCTACTAGTGAGACTTGTCACACATGTGCGGCCAGCAGTTAGTAAATCGAGAGATGTACTATTTTCGCTTGGTTTAGTTTCATCTAGTTTCCAGCATCATTCATCGATTGCTGGTGTAAAACGTGCTTCAACTATAAATAACCCCCTTTTTTTTTAAATTTGTGATCGTTGGATTCCATGCCTTTATTTTACTGCCATCAGGAAAAACTCATTCCAATTTAATTACTCATATCGTCTGTTAATTCACGATTATTGCTTTTAATGTGAACACGTGCCAACTGTATTATTTATTAATGCACATTAGATGATAGCTGAATTTAGAAACAATGCAGTCCAAAACGACATGATGGGTAATTGGATAACTTAGTTACAAACCAATTTAGAAATCATTGCTCTCATCAGACATCGTCTATCGTGTAACATTCATACAATTTTGGTACAGCATTCTCGTAGGAACTTTTGTAACAGCTGTCAAACTTGTTTTGACGTTCAGTTCAATAAACTCCCTTTCTCCCTTTTCTAGCCGTTTTCGACCTAAGGATGGAATCTGATTGTAATTGTGTGGAAAAATCTAACAATCAACCTCCCTTCCCCACCCTCTTGCTGCATTTCAGAAACCTGCACATGTGCTACATAGCCGAGTTTACCCTGCTTCTGATTCCCCCCTCCCCAACCCCCACAACTTTAATTTGCCTTCTATTTACGCAATCAAAGCGCCTGGCTGCTCGACTCAAGTAATCACCCCTCCATCCTCCCTTCGCCCGTGAAGGCATCAGATTGTTTCGTTGCTCAATTCTCCAGCCAAATTAACAACGGTGAAAAGAAGAGAGAAATTTTAAACAGACAATTAATTTAAAATAAATAATGGCCATATAGTGTTATAAGAAGAAAAAAAATTCCCAAACATGGATCGTCAGAATTAAAAACGTTGCTCTAAAAAAGATCATCAGACTATTTAGGTTTAGGGAGAGTCGTGTGGGGGACAAGAAACTCAATTTCACATAGATCGAAGATTGTTAACTGCAGCTAATAAAGACTACCGTTGAGAAGGAGAATATTGAACAGTATTAGGCTATCCTAGTATATGAGAGGAATAGCGACCAATTCGTATGCTTGTAATTCGAAAATGCGTCCTGACGAATTTTACAAAGTCCTGCTTCACACGTAATTCAGTTTTTTTTTTGTTTTTTTTGTTTTAATTAATTTCTTTGGAGTCTTAAGTCAGACGAAGAGATTTAATGCTTGTGTGGATGACCGGCTTAATTTTGAAAATTTCCAACATGTTCAATTTTGAACATTTTTACAAAGGGAGGAGCCAACCCGGGGATTTGAACCGGGAAACCTCCGATAATCACAGGGTCTAAAGATTGCCAGGAATTGAACAGAGTAGTTCCCATAGCCACTGAAGGAGCATGGTAGCCTCTAACGCTACCCTGGCCGGCAGTCCTGTGAGGGATGTTGCCACGGTCCCCTTTCCAGGCGGGGTTCCTCCAGATACGCAAACCTCCAGCAACCAGGCTGAGCTCCTTCACCACTCAGCCACAATGACTGCAACGTTGGTTTATGCGTCTTAAGAATTTTATCATATTCCTTCGATTCTGGGCACATGTCTAAGTTTCATTTTCAATACACTGGCTACATCTTTAAAGATCAAGAGGGTTACATTCTATAGTAACTTTCTCGAGCATTCAACCGTGGAATTGAGGGAGGGTATGATTGAACTGATTTGAATTCTATCATTCCTTATTTAATTTAGTTTAATAACGGGTTTGATCACCAAGTTGAAGATGATTAGGAACAGATAGTGCAAAGTATGCCACTTACGTAAGTCCACAAGCTAAAAGTTTAAAAGCTAAAATATTAAAAAGGGCTAGTGGGAACTACACAGGCAGGTTTAGGCCTGTTTAGGAGGGGGGGGGGAGATGAGGCTTAATGGCGCGTCGACAGCTTGGTCATTAGCGCCAACCTCAGTCACAGTGCAGTGGTCCGGGTTGCCACTGCACCACACATTACAGAGATATTATTCAAACCCCTAATCTAAATCTTGTCATACATCTGTACCTCCTGCAAAAATTGAAAAACACCGGACAGGAGGACAGACTTATCGCTCAATTGACGCACAATGGGAGGGTTTAGGAGGGAAGTTAAGTCAGATAGTTTCAGTTTACGCTTGAAACAGCAACCAATAGTGATGAAACAGGATATGTTCATACATCCTGAAGATATGAACAATTTTTAAAACTGCTGCATACAATTTACTGAAAAACACAAACGCTCAATTTATGCTCCGAGGTAGGTCACAATGATGTATAATTAATTGATGTCGAATTATACGCTTATTCAATCTTTGTCTGTGCCCCTGGTTGGCTATGTTTACTGAAATGGGCGCTGGCCTTCCAGTGTAAAGTGTCCGGTCATTAAGCCTCATTGCGCCACCCAATAGGAAATACGTATGGCCGACCACTTTAATAAGCAAATAAGCGTGTTGACTTGAAGGTATTAAAATTACTCTCTCCTAGTTGACACACGCAGGAGGTATAAATAAATAAGCGGATCAATTAAATTACCACCACTTCGCTCCTACACCTGCATGGTGACGGTTGCTTTCCCACGACATGTTTAGTCAGGATTTGTCTGAGTTCGTTTTTAGTGTTGTTAATTATTTCAAGTCCTTTTAAGGAGGAAGTGTGTTGGCATGTCTTTCAGTGCTACTTTCTAACGATGCTTATTTTGCTAAAATTTTACTGCACTTGGCAACGGAGTGCAACATATCCCCCAGAAATGTTGTGTTGTTTACTTTTATCCACTTAATTGGCTTCTTTGCTTATGAAAACAGTTATTAGTGGTTGTTATTTCAATTTCGTTTTCGATAGAAATTGCGGCAATGAAGTAAAAGACCACAGAGCCACAGGCAATAGAGTTCAAAATCCACCCACTCTCGTCCAATTGATCCCAAACACCCCCCCCCCCCAAAAAAAAATGAAAGGACACGCTGGCAATGCATATGTGAAGGGTGACAACTCTCTTGACAATAACCATTACCACGATTATGTAAAAGTACTAAACACTACCTTCCCCAAACCAAATAAAATTGTGAAATAATATTTTCGTTAAACCAAACTGTGAAATACTCTTTTCCACTATCTTAAAATGAAAAGGAAAAGAAATAGTCGAATTTATGAACTTTTCAACTGCTAAAATTGTTTTGAGACGAAGAGGGACAATTTTGTTAGCAAATACCTAGTTTTTTTGCCTGCCATAATCGACATGAGCCCAGTGCTTGTTCCTTCAATTTCACCTTTGGCAGAAATTGCGGCACTGGAGCAGTGGACCACATAGGCAGTAGAGTCAAAGAGCCAGTCTGTATTGCCCAACTGCTTCCTAAACCATGAAACTTCAAAGCAATGGGAGGTTAAGGCTTTATGGCACGTTGACAGCTAGTCCATTAACGCCAACCTCAGTCTCAGTGCAGTGGTACAGGACACACTGGTAGGTGTGTTTCAATAAACACATGGTTGGTGGCGAATATCCTGACAATAACAATGCCACAATTAAATTAAATTACTGAACACTCCCGTCCGCCAAACTAAACACTCTTTTACCCAAGCCCAACTATGAAACAATCTCTTCTCACAGACTTGAAACGAAAAGGAAAAGGAATAGTCGAATACTTTTCAACTGATAAGAATGTTTCGAGATGGAGAGGGACAATTTTGCTAGGAAATACCTACGGTTCTTTACAGAGCACAATCGACATAAGCCCAGTGCATTTTCGGGACTATCCTTTTCCTGAATGCACAGGGGGTGGGGGAGGGTTGAGGCTTAATGGTGCGTCGACAGCTAGGTCATTAGCGCCAACCTCAGTCACAAGGCAGTGGCCCGAGATGCCACTGTGCCACTAACCTCCGACGACATGTGAGACAGTAGTGCTAACTATTTGCTACTTTAACCCTCCCAACGACAAAAAAAAAAAAAAAGAAAAAGAGTTGGTAAAAGAAAATTAAGAAGTATTTTCTTGTCAGAAAATGATCCCCGGCCACTCTTAACCCCACACCCATTTGTCAAATTAAAATGCGTTGAAAAGGAAAATTGAGAAGCATTTTCTTGCAACAGTCTTAATCGACTGTTTAAAATGAAATAACTACATAAACGGATTTTTTTTTCAATTTTCACATAATTTGCACATTTTGCACATTATCTTTAAAATTGAACGTATTTTTTATATTATTATTGTTACTTTGATTTCTTAGCTTGGGGTTTAAATCTTCGGATCATTCGCAAGGCTGAATATTTCCACTTGAAATGTCAGCAAATGTTAAAAAAAAAAAAGCTCCTCGAAGAGCTAGTTTTGTCCTTAAGCTGATAAAGTCGACATAAAAGGCGAAACCGCGCTAGACGGAACCATGGTCGTATAGATATACATTACCTGCACTAGCATGACGTACGAGCATACACCGACATTGCACTCGCCAAGTAAATCAGCGTCAGTGTCATGATAACAAGACAGTATAAGCTGTCGTTTCCGAATGCAAGTGCAAGACGCATTTTGCCATCATCCCGCCATGCACGTCCACGGTAAGACCCTCTCCATAATGCGTACCATTCACTTAGGATCTCTTACTCGAATAGGTACCTCCACCACTTACACGACTGTGAAAGCTTTCCTTGCACTAGGACAAAACATACCCGCATTCGTTGGCTAAAGCACAAGCGCAAGAACATCACGCACACACACATACATGCTGATGACTAAGAAGCAGCAAAATCTAGCTCAACCCAAGCAGAGCTTGTAATTATGTAGCAATATGGCGGAAAAGAGCACTAATTTGACTAATTATATTTACCTCAAGATCGTCGCTAAATTACTGTGACGCAACGTCAAGTTGCGGGGGTAAATAATGGACGACAGCTAAAAAGCTTCTGCTTTGGTAGCTGGCGTGCAAGTAGTGGTGGGGCAGTTTCGTTGTATAGAGGGCCCATTGTGTCTAACATTCACGGTTCCACAGTTTTATTGCGACAAGCCGGGTGGAAGGGGAACAAAATCGTCGCTAGCGGATGAGACCCTAACGTCCATTCAGGTAAACTATATAAGCAAACGAAGTTACTGGGGGAGAAACTGCATGTTTTATTCTGTGGTGCAGTGACCAGTTTGAGTTGAGTTGAAATGGTAAAAAAAAAAGGGAGACCGTAAGAGAGTGTGAGAGTGAAGGTTTTTTTTTCTTCCCCTTAACGTTTGCTGCCTCCAATGCATTCCCAAAGCCTTAACGCCAGCGGCTATAAGAAGAAAAGTGACTTCCTCCTTTAACTTCAAAGCTTTAAATTACCAATGACAGTAGCTTCCATGTTTAAGGAAAAGGGACGGTAAGAGCTTGCAGCGATAAGAGGAAAAGGCGCAGCACGAAACGCTTGCTAACGTGGCGAAAAGTATTTATAGACCATAACACAGAGGCGGTTTAAGTAGCGCTTGGCTGTTTGATGCATGTTTCGGAAAGGCTGTAGTCAAGTCTACACGACATGAAAATCAAATGAATTTAAGTGATAAACTAAAGACAACACAACTATTGCAGTGTCTAAAGGATGGTGTAGGACTAGTATTCATGTCTGGAAAGCTAAATAATATTTTTCAGCCGTTTATTATACATGGTGTCCACAAATTATTCACCCCTTAAAGAAATTCAATAATGAAAAAAACCAAAACAGATATTGGTAAAAAATGAACAATTTGTAAGCATCAAGTTCGAAAATTATTTTGCTGGCATAGGAGTTAGGTTATAGTCTTGTTCCCTGATGCGACCAAGTGGCACACAACTATCGTACACATCAATGCGATTTTTATTTTCAGTACATAATTGTAATGGTCACACAATTTTATTTTCACCCTTCACCATCTATCTCATGTTCATGTTTTAATAATCTCCTGATTATGCCACGCGGAACAGTGGCGAAGTGCTGAGCGATGACAATCTTACTCTGGGTGGATTTAATTTTGATCATTTCCATGATGCAAGTGTCCCAGCAAGATACGTGCATTGTTCATGACATACTAGGAAATGAAAGAAGGCAGATCAACCAATGGCATCCCTTAATTCACATCGGATGAGGTTTTCACATGAGTCGAGTGAATCGGCTAACACCACAAGTACGATCACACAGAAATGAATTCTTTCTTTATTTAAGAAACAAAAAACAACGTTAATGTGTTGTACTGTACGGGTTTTGGTCTCAGGACAACATTAAATTCCAAACTAATTTTCACATTCAGTGTACGTTTTGGATGAAACCTTCACGTGCAGAAATAAAAATTCAATTCTCTTTTGCGGGAAAAAAAACCATTCTTATTTCAAAATATTGTGCTTTGCACCGTGCTAATAAAAAACTGAAAAGAAGCACTTAAAAATGAAACAAAATATAATAACACATTGATGTGGGTTCTCACTGAAGATCTGGCAAAACTCACTATTTCAAAAAGCACTTCCAATTCTTAAAATGCTTAATGGTAGTTTTAATGTTGGCGTCATTATCATTGTCTAAGCCTTTAAGCTAAAGCCCTCGAACCTTAAACCTTAGCCAATCAATCAAACGAAGCCATTACAACCACTCCTGGACAAATTTAAAAAAAACACAACGAAATCATTAAAATTAAAAGTCAAAATTCCTTAAACTAGACCGAGCTCAACCAGACTGCTAGATTCGACCTAAAAAGGAGAACATTGATCATTTGTTTGATAATGCATGATCATGATCCTTGTAAATTTTTCCCGTAATTAATGGTAATTAATTTGCAAGTTTTCCCGTTTTTTGTAACATAGTTCATTACTGACATTTCTCGCAATGGATTTGAATGTTTTTTCTATTTATTTTGGTGAAATCGTGAAAACATCCAAATCCATGCCAGGTCGCCTTTTGTAATCCACAATACATTTTACTGTTGTTATTGGTCAACATTTAATGGCTGACGAGTATTTGCAAACACGTTTCGGAAGGATAACATTTGAAGATTTTTACCGTAAACACGATTTCCTCGTGATTCGTGCTGGATAAAACCACAACTACGGCTACAAAGAAGAGAGTTCCTTCCTTACTTAAAAAAAAAAAAAGAAAGAAAAAAATCAGTAAGTTGGGCAATTTCCAGGCATTCTTTCCGTTTGTTTTCCGACAATATTGCAGCTTTCTTCTTTCCTCCATTTTTTTTATATCCCTAGGGTGTTATGAAGGACTTGGCCTCGGAGTTCACATCGTTGGCAGAAGATGAAACTCGATGTTGGCCCATCACACCCCGTATGCAACACCTGTCTGGCTTTCACTGAAGAAAGCGAGACAAAAAAATCTTGAGCAATGAAACTGGAGTGCAATTTCTGTTTCTATACCTCAACTCAAAAACGGTTCACAGAAGTCGTTTGCTCTATGATCCGCAAAGCAATAACTGAAGAGGGGCAAGTTTCAAGAGATGAGGTATGGTCGCGCGTGGAAAGTTTTTGTCGACTTGTCGTTGCACAGAGAAAAAAATGTCTTTGGATGTAAAGTTGACTTTCTAGAGTACCAGACGTTAAAGCTGAAGTAATTAGCGTCATCATAAACAAAATACTTCTTAGTGGTCATCATAAGTCTTAGCCTAGTTGACTGAAGAAGGTGAGCTTCACCTAGCCTCGGGTAGTGTCAAAGTACAGATTGGTGGGCACATACAAGTCTTTCTCAATGGCTATGGGAGCTAGATATTATCTTGCCCCACCCTCCCATTAATTCGAAGGGTTCTGGGTGAGGATCCCCTGGTATTCCCCTCCTGTAAATAGGCTTCCTTCACCTAAACCTTCGAGTGAGGTTCGGACTTGAGCAGTTACACATAGATAAGCAGCTTGGAGCCCTAGGTTTCCCCCTCTTCGCACTTGACTTCTTTTTCCTAAACTGTCTAGTGAGGTTCAGACTTGAGCTGTTTCACCTTTTACTAGACTTCCTTCTGAACCATCTAGTGAGGTACAGACTTGAGCAATTTGGATCCATTGGTTTCCCTCTCTTCTTACTTGACTTCCTTTTTCTAAAACATCTAGTGAGGTTCAGACTTGAGCAGTTTCAGGTAGAACAGTTCGGTTCCTCTGGTTTTCCTGTCTTCTTACTACACTTTCTTCTCCTAAACCGTCTAGTGAGGTTCAGACTTGAGCAGTGTCACCCACACCAGCAGTTCGAATCCCCTGGTTTTACCGTCCTCTTATAGACTTCATTTTCCTAAACCGTCTAGTGAGGTTCAGAGTTGAGCAGTTTTACCTAAATGAAAATCATCTAAAATACTATGTTTAACTATTACTTCGTACATAATTGTATGCCTCAGCAGTTCCCGCTCCCGATTTTTTTCACGGTTTTCTCAGGTTTCTAGCACAGTGTTTTTCGGCTAAATATCAGAGGAGACTACAGTTTCACTGTACGTCAACACCTTCCCATTTGCAGTATTCTATTTACTTACATCTTTAAAAAGCTGTCTGAATGGTGTGTTTTGATCTAACCAAAACCATATATTGTAGCACGAAATTCCAAGGTTCCTAGTGCGGCCTTCCAAAATGGTGATGTTCTACCAAGAAATACGACCATCAAGTTTAAAATCCTAAGTACGATCGCTCAATCGTACCTAACAACTGGTCACCGTATTTTATTACGCGATCCTGAGGAATTTTAGTAAATAATTAGTTAACCTAATATCAAAACAATCGCCTCGTCTTATACTTAATATTTATAACCTATAATTTTCAAAAACAATCCCCTTAATTCGCGCATGTAATAGGGTAAACTAATGCCATAAACAATCTGTCTGTGCCTGACTACGAGTAAATGCATAGCCTAATTTTCATATACAATCCTCTAGAGTTAGAGCAAACAACTGTTTAGTTTTACATCGTAAACAAGTGCATTGAGGACGGGACAGGAACAAGCTCACCCAGGCTGCTGGATTCCGCCTTAGAAGGAGGAGAATGTGAATCCTTTGGCAGGAAACCTTAAAGGATAGGTCCATTGGTTTTCATTGGTTGAAAATGCGTGACGTCTTATCCCTAAACGTTTCTGAAGGTTCAGTAAGATGATCGGCTACTGGAGTCATGTGACTGGGAATAGGTGGTTGATACAGAAGCATGCTAAGTGTTTCCTCTTACCGTTTCATTAGCAATTTGAAAAATAACAGAGGTGAAAGGATAAGACTAAACTTGAAAACCCTTTGCAATGTTTAAATCAACCACCATCAATCACAATCACATGATTCCAGTAGCCATTACTGAATGTATAAAAATGTTCAGGGATCATGATTACGCATTCTCAAGCAAAGGATCCATGTTCGCCTTTTCAGGTGGATTCTAGCAGTCTGGTTGAGTTCGGTCTTGTTTAAGGAATTTTGACATTTTAATTTTAATGATTTTTTTGTTGTTCTTTTTTCATTTTGTTTAGGAGCGGTTTTAATGAATTTCGTTTGATTGGTTAAGATTTAAAGTTTCATGGTTTTAGCTAAAGGCTTAGACAACTGTGTAAAATGGCTTGATCGTGTTGATCATTACTTGATCATGACTCATATTTAGCGAATCGAAACGTCATATTTGAATGACTGTAGCACTTTGTGCAAAGTTGTTTTTAAACATTAATAACTTTTTCATTCATGCTGTCCCTTCACTAATTACTGAAACTAGACCTTCTAAGGCTGCGTTTTACTTAAGGTTGCATTCGGTTTTGTAGCTTTTCAGTTGCAACAGTTTAACGCAGCTCTTTTCTCTTTGGTTCATATCTATGACTGCACTGCACTGTGACTGAGGTTGGCTCTAACGACCTAGCTGTCGACGCGCCACTAAGCCTCTATCCCTCCCCTCCATCACTATCAGCCACAACTGTGTGATGAGACTTCTGTGATTTTTAAATAGCACATGCTAGGTCTGTGACTCTTCAGCAGCCTCCTCTGTGTTCATCCTCCGTAGCACTTCAACTGCATCTGTTAGCGTAATTCTCTCTGGCTTTTCAGCTACATGCAGTTAACCTCCGAGATGTCACTCTTCTATCTCCATATCCCTATGTTTTTCTTCTGGTCGTTCATAAATCTGTAGTTGCATTAAATAAATACGAATGGCAAACCTATTTACGTTGCCTTTGGGACTTAGATGCCAGACTGCCTGAGCAGGGAATTGAACCCACGCCGTTTGAAACCAAAGGCCACAGTCCTGCCTCTAAGCCATACTAACACGACGGCTCAATGGTGGTGGGTTTAATTCCCCGCTCAGGCAGTCTGACATCCAAGTCCAAAAAGCAACGTAAATAGGTTTACATCCGTATTTATTTAACATTTCTCGAGGCCATTTGGCTTTCCGTTCTGTTCATCTGTTGTAATCCTGGCCTAAATAAGAGCTAGAATATTTAAGTATGGGCGCAAATAACAAATGTGTTGACGTTCCTTTCCTTTCATAACCCTCCTTCCATCCATTTACGACTGTTACTCTTATGAAAGTGGTGTTAATTTAAAAGTTGAAAATTAGTACAGTGTATCAATTATTCTACCACACGGATAAAAACAGGAGAAATGATTCCTCCGTTTTGTTTGTGTCCCTAACCGTATGTTGAATGTAAAGCAGAAATGTAAGCTACATCCTGCTTGTCAATAAAGATTAAAGAGTGGTGGGTTGCAATGTTGTGTTTGGTTTAAATTTATCCTGACAGGTTGTAGTTAACGGACCCTTCATACCCTTAAAGGAGTTTTTTTTTACTTGACGAAAAAAAAACATTTCCCCATACAGAAGACTAAAACCTAGGTGTTCTGCAGCATGGAGATCTAATACTTTATTAGTAGTTCCTGGAGATTTATATTTGTGAAAGCAAGCTATCCTGTAATCTCTTTTTTTCTCTCGTCAGTAATTCAGTAAGTTGTGGAACCAAGGTTTTTTAACCACCTGCTTTTTCTTCCTCTACCAACCACAGGAAATATTAATAAAAGTAACACTTGGTCTTTTTGACGATAGAGAAAAAAGAGAGCAAAAAAAAAAAAAAAAATGTTTGGAGTCACGTATTAGAGTGCCGCCACTAGCCACTGGCACAGATGGTTCCCCCCAAATTTCTTCTACAATCAATATCCGCTAAACGTCATACGTAAAAATAAAGCGAAAAAAGTAGGACATCCACAAAAAAATGAAGAACTTCGGCCCTGAGAACAGATTTATAACCCGACCTGGCAACATGCGGCTGAAAATGGGTTGTCTACTGCTGTATTGGTCAATACTTTTGCTTGACCAATACAGCAGTAAAGATGGGGGGGGGGGGGGGGGGGAAAAAAAAATTTTTTTAAAAAATTTGGCAAAAAAAAGAGTACGGTAATAGGGGTGTAGTATCTCCAGAAGACATTTCGGCCTAATAAAAGATTATAGGGTATAATGACGTGTCAACCAGCTTGACCACTTAAACGTCGATTTACCACCTTCATTAAAAACACCATGTACGTGGTCATAAAAGACTGATAAAAAAAAAGTGTCCACACTGATCTAACGTTGGAAAATTCTACTTTCATATTAGATTGAAGTAGAAGACGCCAACAAACCTACATACAAAAACCTGAATTTTTAGCTTTCTCAAGTCCAAGAAATAATATTCACTGTTGCGTTTGTATGAGCCTGTAGTGTGCAGATACCGAATTTTGGTTGTGATCTGATCGAAGCCTGAAACCAGAATCACCTTCAAGTATTCGGAATAAAAGGTGGGTTAAAATAAATATTTTAAACACTTTGATGCGTTGCCCCTTTCTACTTGCAACTACGTGTTGTATTAAATTAAATTAAATACAACCGTAAACGTTTATTACTATGATGGAAACAACTTAGAAATTCCTACATGCAACTCAACATTTAGTAACTTATACAAAATTCTAACGGCGTAGTTGAGCAAATTTTATTGTTAATGTAATAAGTATAGCTTATTTGAGTTTGATGTGCTCAATTGAAAATTCCACGGATTTTCGCATGCCATGATCGACATGGGCACGAGGCATGACACAGTCCGCTGCATATCCCGTTTTTGTGATAGGTTTAAATAGAAAATGTGTATTCGCCTTAGGACGAGTTCAGATAATCACTTCTTTTACAGTAAATAAATAATATTAATTACAGTCATTTAACTACTTGAACACAAGACAAAATTCTTTCTTCTTTTTTTTCCTATGTGTAAGTTCACTAATATTACCCTTTTAATAGAATTCTGGTAACACAACATTACATATACTAATCGTTAACATCACATATTAATTCATACCATTACATACTCATCTATACTACCTAATTTCCTACAAGTGTCGATAATCTTTTTATTCCTCAGTTTTTTTTAAATTCCATCTGACTAGGTTTGCTTATACAATTGTAAAGAAAACACTAAAAAATATTTAAGAAATCAACAACACAGCCATTCTTATTTAAACATTGGTTAGTTGAGCATGCAGTGCCTGTATCATTTGGTATACACAGTAAATCAACAACTACTCTCTTCCCTGTACGTTCTGCCCCATACATTTGCACTGCACTGCACTGCACTGTGACTGAGGTTGGCGCTAATGACCAAGTTGTCGACGCGCCATTAAGCCTCAATCCCCCCCCCCCCATACATTTGAACGTTTTTACCATAATTCTGTGAGGGGTGCTGTCTGGAAAAAAAAAGGTCCACAATAATGTTTTAAAATGACGAGTATTGAGGTGAATTACAGTAAGATAACAAATACACAGAATCACAATGCGAACATTTTGAGAAGTCCCAAAGCTGAAACCAGTCATTGTGCGTGCTTAGTTAGATCACTTAGACTGTTATCCGACCGTGGGGGGGGGGGGGGGGTGGGGGTTTATGGCGGCGCGACGGCGGGTAATTTATTGCCACCATCAGTCACAGTGCAGTGGGCCGGATTGCCACTGCACCACCTATTACATCGATTTTAAACAAACCTCAAATCTAGATCGAGGTTTAGATCCTACACAAAATAAAAATAAAAATCCCAGACAAAAGTACAGGCCAAGGCTATTAGTGGTTGTAAAAGGTACTAATTTTTTTTTGACTGTGGCCTTCTGGGTAACACCACTACAGCCACAAATCCAAAATGATCCACTGGGGATTCAAATAAACTAATCTTCGAAAATACCTCTTATCAATTTGATGCTATGGAGCTAAGTCCAGTGCGGAACCAGACCAATGAACTACATACAGTGCCAAAGCCTGCATATACAAGCAAATTTCAACAGAAGCCACGCCACCACAAGATTAAAAGCGTTTGCACGGTAAGCAGATTTCTGCATCGACGTGACTTACTTCCCTTTCGTTCCACAGGAGGATGCGAAGGGATGGCTTTCGATTCACGAAAATAATAAAAAATGCAAGCGTTCAGTTGGGGAAACCAAACCGTTCCGTTTGCGTGATCCAGTGCTCGAGCTCAGGAACGGCATTAGGGGGTTGCAGCAACTATAGCATTGCAATAGAAGGAAAGACTTAATACAGTTTTTCCTCACGATTAATCTCCTTCCGTAACTACCGTCTCCTCATCCATCTTTCTGGAAAGCTCCCCGCAGTTAAATGTCGCCAATGTTTTCAAACGGCGGAAGCGATTAGAGTCCAAGGACTATCTATTTCAACTCAGATTGGGAAGCAAATCGAAAACGAAACCATATGAGACGTAATTTCTTTTAACCAACAACCTTTTCTAACCAAATTAGGGTGTTATTGTGGATTTTGGGTGATTTACGTTGAATTTATGTTTATGTAAGCTATATTATTCTTTTACAACCCTCGGGGCCAGTGATAAATTGTGGGGATGTTTTTTTTTTTCGTCTTGTTATACCTCGTGCGAAAATATTTACTCATTATGCTTCATCACAGGGGGAAAAAAAAGGGGTACCCATCAAGCAATTAAGGGGAGTGACGAATGCAACAAAAGGGATTGGCATCACGTTTAACGAGTGGTGGCTCAAGGCACCGAATAGCAGGAGACAGCGATGCCATGAAGATGGTGGCAAGACAGGCCCTAATCGATTGTAATGAAAAAGCATGAACTAGAAAGTCAAAGTAATGGCAGGTATGAAAACAAAGACAAATGATGAAGCGAGGTATACTAACGCAGCGCAAACTCTTTGACTTGTAGCGCGCATCACGCGACGTACGGTATGGAATACATACCTAAAATGAAAGTGGGGAAACCACAACGTTCTTGTAAAATAATTTCGTAACTGTATGGCGTGTTATTTTTAAACTAGATGAAGCCCAGTGTTGAATGCACGACTTACAATACTGGTTAGGTAGGGGAGCTCATCCACCGACCGAATTAAGTTTTTTACAATTTTGTGCACACTGGCTAATAAACTGTCGATTTTCGTTCGCTTCGCTCACTCAATCAGCGCATCCTGTGGAAAGCTATTAATTAATTTTCATCCCACCCCACCGCTAATACTCCCGTCCCCCATTTCTATGATGACTTCTATTATATTCGTCCATGCTCATTTTTGGGTTAATATCAAGCTACCCCCCCCCCCCACTTTTATAACAATGATTTCTATTATACTTTTCCATGTTCATGCTCATGCTGGCAAAAATAAATGAGGCTAAAGGCGGTCATTCGAGAAGCATGCTGTCCTGAAAAGCTTCCCCAATGCTTCCCCCTTACCAGACACGCGGTGCCATTGGCTACTACGTAACTCCTATAGTAGTAATCTTGATTTCTGCGGTCGTATTATGTAGAGATTTCACTTACATGTTTACGATCGCTGGAACTCGCACTGAACGTCTTTATTGATAACTTGTCTCGCGTTCGAAATCATTGTACCACTACGTTTTCGAGAGCGACCTGAGAAGTTTTTTAGCTGTTGCTATCCCAGTCTAACTTCCAGTAATGGCCAAGATTTATACTTCAAGCTAAACTAGGCTAAAAAAGCTTCTCAGTCGCTCTGGACAATGTTAGTGGTACAAATAATCACTTCGAACGTGACACAATTTGTCACGTTCAGTGTGAGTTCCAGTGATCATCATAGCGCAAGTAAAAAATTTAGTAATAACGCGCAATCCAGCTGCAGAATCGTAGTACGAAAGCGGGTCTGATTTCGGCCATTTCATTCTGCTTGTGTGCCTTATCCGCGCGGTGCGTGATGCGCGCTACAAGTCCCTGTGCTGTAACTTATATCTCTAAGGAAGGAAGGAAGGAAGGAAATAGAAAGAGACGAGGCACGGGGCATCCAGAAGTGGAAGAGGTACCACCATTATGCCAGTTGTCGCGTGATGGAGAAAACCGGAGTACCCGGAGGAAACCCATGTGCAACTGGTGGGAAACAACTGGAGAAAACCCATACATATATATACTTTTCCTTCATTCAGTATCGAACCCGGTTATGTACGAAGCCAGATATCTACAGTTGGGACCAGATCGCCTATCGAATTTGACGCTCCAGTGTTCGCAGCTATACCCGTGCACCCAGGGTGAAATGAACATATTTTAAATCTTCCTTAAAATTATGGTAAGTTATTTCCAGTTCCCGTATTATTCGGAGGCATTGTACTGCCTAACGAGAGATGGGAACATGGACTAAATATGCAGCGACAGAGGTACCTTAGCGAACAAAGCCGCTCCTCACTGAGATCACTTCCGGTTAGAACTATTAGGCCTACACTTTTATGGTAAAAGAACTGGAAACAAATTAGCAGTTCTTTATACAGTAAATTTTACGGTTATTTTTAACACTGTGGTTATTTACTCTCATCCTTTATCTAACTGGCCTTAATTAGCAGCAATACAATAGACAGCTGAAGAGCTTTGTACACAAAAAGCCAGCGCAAAATAGAAAGGTTGAGGAGCGAAATGGCGAGAAATAAATAAATAAATAAATACGGTTGCAATCCTAATTCGTTGCCTTTCGGACCTAAACGTCAGAATGTCTGGGCGGGAATTGAACCAAAGGCACTGTCGTGCCTTTCGGTGGAATTGGTAGCCAATCATCCCCTGATTCACGCTGAGAACGAACTCTTTATTTCGAATTCTCACCGCATGCTCCATGCCTGAATTTCCCGCTTTCCCCCCCCCCCCCCAACATTTGTAGATTTAAGTTTGTTGCCCAATCAATTAAATTGGGCGAGAAGTTTCAGTGGTTTTGTCTCTATAACATAAAATTTGATCAGGGAGATCAGTCAAAAACTAGGAGCCAGTCACTACCCAACTGATGAAAATTAAATTAAGGTTTAACAAAATAAATACAAAATACAATTCCGGGAAGATAATATGCAATGGTATTTGAAACATGTGCATATACCCAACCAGACTATGGTCACATTTTAAACTTGCTTACACAACCAGCTTGCCATCGATCACATCATAAACACGTTCACAAATGGACATTTTCGAAGTATAAATATATACAGGGTGATTCATAAAGTACTAAATAATAGGCCTGTAAGATGTACACAGACCTATAAAAGTAGGCCTATAAAATTTGGGCTATAAAATTTAATTTCTTAGGGGGATTAGAGGGTTAATGGCGCGTCGACAGCATAGGTCATTAGTGCCAACCTCAGTTACAGTGTCGTGGTCCTGGCTGCCACTGCGCGCCACATATGACAGAGATGTTGAACAAACCCGAAATCTAGATCTTATCATACAATCGATTGTACCTCCTGCAAAATTTAAAAATCCCGGACAGCAAAAACAGAATTTCTTAGAGGTGGGGGTTGGGAATTCTCCCCCCCCCCCCATCATTTCCTATCATTTATGAAGGGCTTTCCACCGGTACGCTAACCTAAACTACATAACCTGGAGGATTTCGTTAATTTTTTTATAGGCCTACCTAAATTGTCTAGGCCTACTTTTTATAGGTAAACATCGTGTAGCATATGCCTGTATTTTATACGCCACTTTTTCAGTACTTGTATTAATCACCCAGTAGAATAACTTACAGCAACTATTTATCTTCGTAAACATCATTTAAAAGCATGCTCGTCACGTTTTTTATTAAAGGATAATACCATTAATAGTCATACTCAGCCAATATGCCTACTTATATGGGTATTCACAGTTTCTATGTGTTAAAATCTTTTAAACTCAAAATAAGCCATGGTACAATATCGACAAAAATAGTGCAGTACGAGGATTTCAGCCAAATTGTGATTTTGGATAAATTAAATTTTTTGTAAGAAGCGTAAATATGCATAAACACAAGCTTAAAGCAGCTAACGTTAGCACCATTTGTGTGTCGGGCAAATAAAAACAGCTGTTAGGGAAAAACAGGCCTATAATCTGCATAAACAGAAACTTAAAGCAGCTAACGTTAGCATCATTTGTTTGGTTAGCCAGTAATAACAGCTGTTAGTGAAAAATAGGCCTATAATCTGTATAAACACGAACTTAAAGTAGCGAACGTTAGCATCATTTGTGTGGTGAGCCAGTAATAACAACTGTTAGTGAAAAAAAAGGCGTATAAATAGGCCTATAACTTTTTTCTGTCATCCATTCGTAGGATTATTTTAAGTTACCGAGTGAGAGCTCATTGAACCTTAAGTTCTACCCAATTAAAACTTTCTCGGCAATGCCAGTAATAAGTTCTCATCTTTCGGCCCGTACTTAAAGTAAAAAAGAAAAAGGAGAGAAAACCTCATGTTCCCTTAATTAGCGCAGATAGTAAAAGTCATTGGAGAATCTTGTCGAGTTTTTGTGATGACCCATTAAAGTTACTTCGCTCTGATGGTGAACAGATTTCCTCTTTTTTTTCCTCTTCGTCGTTTGAATTCGCTCCAGAACTTTCATTCACAGATATCTTTCCATTGAATGCAGTTTTTTTTTTTATAGGAGAAAGTTTGGTATGCTGTGGGATGATAAGAAAACGTGGTATTGTAGTGATCAGTACAGGATTAAAAATAATTGACGTGCAAGTGGCTTACTGACGTACTTAAATATCTCACAATTTTATATTTATTTATTTATTTAGGAACATTTATTTATATTTAGGAAATGGATTGATAAAAACGTCTTCTAGTAAAAAACAATAGTTATAAAAACTTAGAATTCATTCTTCTCACCACCTAAAACATTGTAGCTTAACAACAAATGAAGTCCGACGGCTTGATCTCACAAAACACTTACAAAACAAATATTTTAAGACAACTATAGGTGGGACCAAGACGTCACATCTGTTTTGTTGTTATCCAGTGACGCCCACTGTTGTTCTAATTACGTTATCGCTTGTGTACTGGTTTTCAGTTGTCCTCCTTTTTTTTTTACAGGTTTGAGTGTTAAAAAGGCTTATTATTATTATTATCAGAAATCAAAGGTAACAATTTTAAAAACTCCATCATAAAATAATACAAGACAGTTTGAATTTGTATACGTAGTATGTAATTTAAGAATAAACTAGTAGAAATGCCTCCCTCACTAAGAAAGGCTGCAAAGAAGAAAATCACAGCAATCAAATAGATATTGGGAAGCTCTAAAAACAAATATAAAGAGGTGTCATGTATAAAGTTACAGTGACAAATAAGAAATAAAAAACAATATTACTCTTGTGTTAAATGAATAATCCAATAATAAATGTTTTTAATTTTTAACCATGACCATTTTCATCCATTTCTTTAGCCATGAATATCTTCATCCATTTCTTTTGCTATGTAAGGCTTCATCCGTTTCTTTAACCATGAATATCTTCAGCCATTTTTAAAGCCATGAATAACTTATCCAGTTCTTTAACCATGAATAATCATGAATATTTTCATCAATTTCTTTAACCATGAATGTCTCCATCCATTTCTTTAACCGTGAATATTTTCATCCATTTCTTTATCCATGTATATCGTCAACCATTTCTTTAACCATGATTGTCTTTCTCCAATTCTTTAACCGTGAACATCTTCACCTAATTCGTTAACCATGACGATCTTCATCCATTTCTTTAACCATGAATATCTTCAGCCATATCTTTCACCATGAATATCTTCATCCAATTCTTTAACCATGATTTTCTTCAGCCATTTCTTAACCATGATTGTCATCATCATTTCTAACCATGAATATCATCATCCATTTCTTTAACCATAAACGTGTTCAACCATTTCTTTAACCATGAATATCTTCATCCGTTTCTTTAACCATGAAACTCTTTATCCATTTCTTTAACCATAAACGTGTTCAATCATTACTTTAACCATGAATATCTTCATCCATTTCTTTAACCATGAAACTCTTCATCCATTTTTTAAACTATGGATATCTATCCAATTCTTTAACCATGATTGTCTTCTTGCATTTCTTTAACCACGCGACTGTCATCATCCATTTCTTTTAGCACGAATACCTTCATCCATATCTTTTACGATCTTCTTCCATTTCTTTAACCATGATTGTCTTCAACTATTGTTTGAAATATGCGATGCGCTTGTTTTAGGTGTCGCTTTACCTGTAAAGTTGTAAACTTAATTTCTGTTTAATTTTCCCGAAAATGATAACTATTGCTGTGTTCATCATGAAGGATTGAAGGAATATTTCAAATTAAAAAATCCCTACACCCTTGCCATTCTTATGATTTACGAAGCTAACTCCCAAATAATGGGTAGAACATATGTGGTAAATCGTAATGAGTCGTGTAATGCATTCAATAGTTTTCGTGGCTAGCCTACAGCCAGACAGATGCAAGCAAAGGGGTGACGTGTCAACATTGGCAACGACCTCATCAAACCATATCCTGATGGGTTTTAATGATTAGAGTTTATCAGGTAATATGATCGGATGACCTGTTAAAACGCTATTTTATCAAAATCTGAGCAGTGGTTATAGGGTAAATGAAGTAGAACTCGGGCTTGATGTGTGAATTAACCACAGTGTCATACAATGTACAATTTTAATTTTCAACAGGTATTTTCTTGTCATGGTCACAAAAAAAGCTTTAAAAACAGAAAGTAAAACACCTACAATGGGTAACATCGTACAGAATTGTGTATTCGGAGGAAGATTGTGTATGATGTTACCCATCGTGGGTGGTTTACTTTGTGTTTTATTTTGTCTTTTTAAAGCTTTTTCCGACCACGACAAGAAAATACCTGTCGAAAATTAAAATTGGATTTTGTATGACACTGGCTTTACGAATCAGGCACGAGTTCTTCTTCACTTAGGCTATTTTTTTGGTATGTTATGCAGGTAAATAACTTGGTTAATAACGATGGTTAATGGTTATAAGTACGAACGACTGCTGTAAGTATGAAAGTCCTGGGGGAGGCGGGAAGGGAATTGAGGCTTTGGCCCGACGATTGAGATATCTAGGGGAAGACCGAAGAAATACTGTCAAATCTAATAGAATACGAGTAGGAATAAAATAAACTTCCGAACTGTTATTCATAATTATATACTGGCTCATAGTTTCGATCCATTCATTCGATCTAGCTGTCGCTAAAGACCAGGACTGCAGACAGTCGACGTGTATAAATGTACTCACGCTCAACATCTCACACATCCGGGTGCTCCCCGCATTGGTTTCCATTGATATATCCAGGAAAGACCCAAGAAATAACAACAAACGAATGGATGTCGAATAGTGAAAAAAAAAATAAACTTCAAAATTAGTATCCATAATAATAGTTCCAGTTGAACAAATTGTCGCTACCGTAATACATCATGTTTAGCTTTTATATATGTTCATCGTCTCACATTTCCGGATGTTCCTATTATTTAATCATATATCCAAGAAATGAACGACATAGAATTGTCTAAAGAAGTTACGGAAATTGCCTGGAAATTACTTAAAAGGCCATTTTTCTCGATCCTCCACATCAAGTGCGGCCCCAATGGTTTATTTTACTTACCGTTAGTCAATCCCTGTTGAATATGGCTAACTTTATTTATTGCGTCCCGCACGTATATATGATCCTTTGCGCGCCTACAATAACCACGACGTTTCATTGTTTCCGGTTGTGACGACACAGTTTTTGCGCCAATGCTGTCACGTGACCCGCAGTTCGTCTACTAGGCCAGACGTCATTCCACGTCGTTCACGTGATCACGAGAAGACGAGGGCGGAAGTGACGTTGTAGTATTACTACGCCGAATCTCGCGAAGGCAGCGCGCGGAAACATGACTGCGCGTCGCTGTTTATAAGGCAGGCCGGATGTTGCTTTAAGTCTTAGTCATTACCGATCCGACTCGCCCTTTCGAGAAGGGAAGCTAATTGACATCACGCCGGCATTTCCCTAGACGCAGATCCCCAAGTAATGCCCATTGTTGCAAGCTTGCATGAGCCCACACTAGAATAAGCTGATTATTAACAGCGGCTTCGTTAGCGCTCCAGCCGGCCTGTAAACAAACTGTGTCAACGTCGAGTAATTTTTACAAAGCTGTACTAGGTCGTTCTCGAATTAAAGATTTAAACTGATTTCCTCAATGCGAAAATGATATGAACATTTTGTCTATAGAGCAGTGACACGACGTACTATTATTGTATATAACCCTATGCTGGAGCCTTAATGGGTTAGCTGCAAGGGGCACTGCAGAGAGAAACAAAAGGGCGTCATACTGCAGCCGATGCTGTGAAGAGTGATTTCTTAGACCTAAAACGCGCGATTTTTGTTGTTGGAGAAAACAACGTTATTGTAAGCCTAAGAAATCCGCTCTTCCGTTGTTTTTCCCTCCATTTTTATGTAGTGCACCTTGTAGTTATGCCCTCCAAAACCCATACCGGTGCCAATATGGCGGCAAATGTCACTGCTCTATACTAAAATAGTGCGTGCTGTATTTGTTTGTACCAAAGAAAATCTGGAAAAGGAATTATTATTTGAGAAGTCATTCAACATCCATCAGAAATTGTTTGAGAAGCTTGGACTGTTTACAGCTTTTGATCCGAGTACATCAATTAAAGCAAATTTTGTACATCCATCAGTTGTACTAATTTGACTTGTTATTTGACTTGCAACTTTAGAAATCCCTCCTGAATTTGCGCATTGATTTATGACGTCATACACGACGTTAACTATTACATCATTTCTATCTTGTGAAACCATTGTCCATGACCGCGGTTCAAGCTCACTTGTCGAACCCAATCGTCCTGAACGTATGAGATTCGATGAATAATAAACGAGCGGTGGCATCGGAAAACTGTCTATTTTGTTACAAGTGACTTTACACTATGGTTGGGATCGTGCTTCATAAAACAAAACAACAACAACAAGAACAACATCAACAAACAACACCATGGTTGAGGAAAATACTTTCATGTTTGGTCACTATAATATCCGGCTCCAGAGACAGACTATACACCTCATTCGTTCGTGGCAACTCAACGAAAAGGAAACTCCCCTCGCTAAAAAATGTTTTCCCAGTTTTACAAAGGCAATTTGGAGCCGTCTTGCACTTTTTAAAAATGTAAATAATTTTTTTGGGGAGGCCCTTTGAAGGGTTACGTCCAGTTTCGCCAAATCCCGTTTCGCCAAATATCGTTCACGAAATTTTAGCCACACGAAACATTTAAAACATGATAATGGTCACATTTATAGATAAAAACCCGTTTTGCAGAATCCCATTTTGTAAAATAATTCGTCTCAAATTACGTGCCTCGCTCGCGCTGCCGCGCTCGCTGCGGCTAAACACATAACATCAGAAAACACAACTAATCAAAAATTACTAACAATTAGGCATGCCGTTTGAACTTTTGCAATGTTACATTTTTGAAGAATATTTTGTTTCTGAGAAACGGGATTCTGCAAGACAGGAATTCCCGTTTGCAAAAGGTTAACCATCACGTGTATGACTAACTATTCTTAAAAGAGAACCTTGGCATTGACGTAGTGATGCCCAAACATTCTAAACAATTATATTTAAAGCGCACATTTTTCCGTCTATATTGCCAGTTTTCAAAACGCTAATAAATCAACTGGACTTACCGTATTCTACCACTGCTTGTGTCTGTTAAATGTTTGCCTTTTAAAGCCCCATTACATAGAAATAAGGTATTTCTAAAAAATTTATTGTATTGTAAAATTCGTTTTGGCGAAACGGGGGGGGGAGGGGGGGGGGGGGGGCTTGCCACTCTGTAGCTACGTCGGTGAGTGCTGTAGCCCGGGTTGCCACAACGCCACACCTTGTAGAGATGTTAAACCAATCCCAAAGCTAGATCTTATCATACATCCGTACCTCCTCCAAAAATAAAAAATAAACCCTGACAGGAGGGCAGATTCATCGCTCAAAGGATGCGTTAAGTCACGTGGAAGATGGAAATGGCGACAAACACAATAAAGATGATGACATTCCACCGATGGGTGTAAGTGGCCGGTGACAAAAATATGATTCAGAAGGGAATTCCCCACTCAAAAGGAAACTATGTGTCAGACTGGAGTTTGACAGTCATTGTCTGTTTGTCTGTACCCACGATAACTTTTAAACGCAGTATCCGAGATATTTTGCATTTTCCACATGAATTCTACGCCATATTTGTGGATTTTAAGTTCTGAAATCTAACCCATTAAACCCCTTGCTCGAACTGTATGACCATCAAGGGCATTCCGGGCTACTGCATTGTGACTGAGGTTGGCGGCAAGGACCTAGCTGCCGACGCTCCGTTAAGCCTCAACCCCCCCCCCCGGCTTCGCCCAGACTAAACACGACATTTTTTCACACATCATGAACATAACAATAAACTTTATTCACAATACTCTTTAGTGACACGCGGTTCAAGATAGAGCGAGTAAAAAGGTTGGCGGATGTGGTGCTGGCTGTCTTCGTTTATCTGTGTATCTATAAGTTTTGAATTCCGTGTATAATTTTATGATTTAAACAGGCATTCTATGACCAATTTATGGATTTAGGTTCGGAAATCAATAAATCGTAAAAGGTGAGTTACTGACTCTCTAATGTAGGAAATTATTCAGATATCAACAATTCCGGGAAATTACTTGGCAATTAAAAGGACATACCTTCCCAATATATTTAAGCATCCTACGGGAAATATAGCTTTCGCAACGTTTACATAGGTTAGAGTGAAGGCCTCTCCAGACAGAAGAAAATTTCGTGCGAAGCAATGCGCGGCTACGTGCCTACGAGGTCAAAATTGCCGCAATCGTATGGTTGGTGTTGCGTTAAGGACCAATATTGAAGTCTTTTTTACACCATACTGCGACTCCGTGTAACCGCGAGCAGCCAGTCTGGTTAGGGCTTGAATGTAGCGAATCACGAGGGGCAAAATAGGAAAACGAATGCCTTCGCAACTTTTACACGCGTTATGATGTTGCAAAACTGAGCTTTACAGGAAAGCCAAACGGGAAGAATGTACCATAATTTGTAAATAAAAAAAAACAAAAAAAAAACTAACACTTGACGTACGGCAGTCGTTCCTTGCAGTTAATGGCTGTATTTTAATATAATAATAATAATTTCTCCACATAGAGGTGGAAGGACTACGGAAGGGTGTTGAACCGCTGATACCGAGCCAAACTAAGAGAAAAGGAAAAGTGACCATTATAAACATTAATAGACTATAATGGTAAATACTGACGCTTCAGGAATTTGTTGAGATTTTCCTGTTTTAGCATACGGCAAAATCCCTGCACCGTTGGCTGGTCTACAGTTGTTGCCTTAAGGGCATTCCAAACATTTACGACACGTACGGAAAAAAAGTTTAGGCGGCAGGTAGTCCGCACAGGCTGGCAAGCGAGCTTCCAGTTATGACCCCTTGTAACCATAGCTCCCAATACGGGTTCGAAAAAGGGAAGATTCACATCAATCAACCCACGGAGTATTTTGTATGTGAGAATCAAGTCGAAGCGAATGCGACGCAATTCAAGTTGGTCCAGCCCTGTGCGTGTGAGGCGTTCATAATAACTAAGGTCGCGCATGCCACGTAGGCTTTTCGTAAACCGGCGCTGAACGGATTCTATCAGGTCAATATCACCCAATAAGTGAGGGGACCAAACTGGGGTAGCGTACTCGAGGATGGGCCTCACAAAAACCTTAAAGGCCCAAATTTTAATTCGAACGTTACCAGACGTAAAACACTTGTTTACGATGGCAGCCCGCTTGAATGCTAAGGCACTGGTTTTTTGACAGTGAAGAGAAGACTTTAGATTTTTCGTAAACCACACTCCAAGGTCCTTAACCTCTTCAATAGAGTCAAGGGCCTGGGATCCAAGAAGGTAGTCCGAGCAAAAGTTATGTGTGCCAACGTGGAAAGTAAAACATTTTGAAGAAGAAAGTGGTAACTGCCATCGCAATGACCATGATTCCACATTCTCGAATTTCAGAGAGAAGCAAGAGGGGGGGGGGGATTGAGGCTTAATGGCGCGTCGACAGCTTGGTCATTAGCGCCAACCTCAGTCACAGTGCAGTGGTCCGGGTTGCCACTGCACCACACATTACAGAGACATTATTCAAACCCCTAATCTAAATCTTGTCATACATCCGTACCTCCTGCAAAAATTGAAAAACACCGGACAGGAGGACAGACTTATCGCCCAATTGACGCACAATGTCATGCGGAAGATGGAAACGACGACGAAAACCATCAAGATGGCAACAATCAACAAGGAAGTGCCGGACCGTAAGTGGCCGCCGACACCAATAACATTCAGGAGGGTCAACCCCCCGCAAAAGGAAACAGTGAGTAAGTCGAGTGTGACCAATGCGCAAACGGGCCAACACCACCTCCTCACGGCGACTGCGGCGACACGCCGAGTGCCATTCCTCAACAGTGCCTTTAATAGCTCGTAATTTATTGCCGTCCTGTCCATCCCACGAGGCTTGCCAAAAAGCATGTAACCTCAGACGGAGAGTTGGAAAAGCGTCCGAGGGAACAAGCCTGAGATCCCTACCGAGAGTGCCAGAAAGGGCCCCTTTTGCTGCAGAATCCGCTTGCTCATTTCCACCTATCCCAACATGGCCCGGGATCCAGCAGAAAAGCACGGTTTTCCGCTGGCCAGGCAAGTGGGAAAGCAAAGCTTGGACACGTTGTGTCAAGGGGTTCCGAGGATTGTAATTCGCCAAGGACTCCAGGGCACTCATGGAATCGCTAAAGATAATGAAATGTGTGCCCTGAAGGCCAAGGATCCATTCCACCACCAAACCGAGAGCCAAAAGCTCTGCAGAAAACACAGAATAGCCTGATGGAAGGCGATGGGCAACCGTCACTCCCTTACAAACACAAGCACAAGCCACGCCAGCGTCTGACTTCGACCCATCAGTAAACAGCCGCTGATAACCGGCGTACTGAGAACACAGCCGCCGGAACTCCTGTAAGTACCGTGCTGGTAGAGTGGAACCCTTCGGGAGGGACGCCAGAGCGAAAATGAAAATGCCACCCGGGACAAGCCAAGGGGCTACTGGCATGCCCCCAAGTCTCAAGACGCTGGGCATTTCAAAGGCTATCTCCCGACAGGACTGCTGGAGCCTATCGCGGAAATCACCCTTACCCACCCTGCGTCTACCGACTCGCAAGTCTGGCCCAAACACCATGGACCAAGCAGGACTGGATTCCACAGCACGTAAACGCACAGCATACTGAATGGCCAGCTTTCGCCGACGAATGGCCAAAGGTGGCTCCGAGGCCTCAGCATAGAGGCTGACCACTGGAGAAGTTCGAAATGCCCCAGTCGCCACACGCAGGCCACTGTGATGCACAGTGTCCAACATCCGGAGAGTCGAGTCACTAGCCGAACCATACACCATGCACGCGTAATCAAGTTTGCTGCGGACAAGGGCTCTGTAGAGGCGCAACATGACAGCGCGATCGGCACCCCATGAAGTGCCCGACAGAACCCGCAAGATGTTAAGTGCCCGCAAAGACTTGTCTTTAAGTTGGCGCAAGTGTGGAAGCCAAGATAACCTGGAATCGAACACCAGACCCAGGAAACGTGCCTGTGGGACAACAGGAATCTGCGCCTGCCCCAAGTACAGGCAAGGATCTGGGTGCAGCTTTCGTTGGCGGCAAAAGTGAATGCACACAGTCTTGTCCGGAGAAAACCGGAAACCATTACTGACCGCCCAGGTCTGGACTTTGTTAATCGCCAGCTGTAGCTGCCGCTCGCAGGTCTGCATGCGAGCTGCTCGAAAGCGCAGGCCGAAGTCATCGACAAACAATGACTGGGGAACAGCAGCTTGGTGAGCAATGGGGTTGATCCCAATAGCAAACAAGATGACACTAAGAACACCTCCTTGAGGCACACCATTCTCCAAGACAAACGGGCGGGAAAGAGCCGCCCCGACACGAACACGAAAAGAACGGCCTGAGAGGTAAGCGGAAAGCAACAGTGGCATCCGTCCCCTCAAGCCACAGTTATAGAGATTACGGAGAATCCCATAACGCCAGGTCGTATCATATGCCTTCTCCAAGTCAAAGAAAACCTGAACCAGATGTTGACGCAGGCGAAAAGCCTCCCTCACATCCGATTCTAGGGCAACCAGATGATCGATGGTTGACCGAAAACGTCGAAAGCCACACTGGGACGCAGATAAGAATCCGCGTGATTCCAGCACCCAGACCAACCTCTCACTAACCATCCGTTCCATAAGTTTACAGACACAGCTAGTCAGAGCGATTGGGCGATAACTGGAAGGAGCAGTAGGGTCTTTGCCCGGTTTCACAATCGGGATGACCACTGCTGTCCTCCACGCTGCCGGAACAGAGCCTTCTGCCCACACACGGTTGAACATCTCCAGCAAGAACTGCTGGGAGGCAAGAGGCAGATGTTTCAACAGCTGATAGTGAACATCATCAGGCCCCGGGGCGGAGTCATGCGACTTGGACAAAGCGGAAACAAATTCCTGCCTGGTGAACGGTAAATTGTACTCCTCTAGCCCATCGGAGCGAAAGTCTAGAGGGTGAGCCTCTTCACTACGCTTTATTCTGAGGAAACCAGGATCATAATGGTTATCACTCGAAACCTGTGCAAACGCAGACGCAAGACAGTCGGCGATATCCGGCACAGAAGAGATCACGGTATTCGCCACTTTCAGCTGTGAAACCGGGAAAGGCACGGTCTTCCCCGAGATCTGGCGCACCTTCCGCCACACCTGCTGAGAAGGCGTGGAGCGCGTGATCGACGAAACATAAACTGCCCACGAAGCACGTCTAGCCTCACGGATGACAAACCTGGCACGGGCACGACAGCGCTTAAAGGCTACAAAGTTGTCAGCAGTTGGGCTGACTGTAAACGCACGCAACGCTCGCCGGCGGGCCTGAATGGCCTGCCCGCAAGCAGGTGTCCACCACGGAACAGGAACCCGCCGCGGCTGAGTGGACGTACACGGGATAGTAGCATGAGCAGCAGCAAGGACCACGTCAGCGAAATGAGTGGAAAGTTCATCCACATCAGAAAAGTCCTCAACCGCACGCTGAAATACAGCAGCCTCAGCAAAAGCTGACCATTCAGCACGTTTAAGCGCCCACCGGGCTGGCCTGGAAGCCACAGAACCCCCTTGTGTTGTGGACAACACAATGGGGAGGTGATCGCTTCCATGCAGATCGGCAGTGACACCCCAAGTGAAGTGAACTGGGATGGCCAGCGAGCAAAAGGCTAAGTCCACTGCTGACCAATTGCCCGTGGCCAGGTTACAGTGTGTCATGGCTCCATCGTTCAGGATGCAAACAGACCCCCTCTGCATCCACTCCTCAAGGATCCTCCCTTTGTTGTCTGTATGAGGTCCCCCCCACTGGACATGGTGGCTGTTAAAGTCGCCCAGCAACAGAAAAGGGGCAGGAAGCTGGCGGACCAGGTCCTCCAGGTCACCAACCCCAAAGACCTCATCCGGTGGCAAATAAAGCGAACAGACAGTTATATCCAAATGGAAAGAAACACGAACTGCTACCGCCTGAAGCCTAGTGTGCAGAGGCACACTGGCATGCGGCTGAGAGTGTTGAACCAGCACTGCAACACCACCATGTGCACGTGGCACAGGGTCAGCATCCAGACGGTAGACAGAATAACCTCGAACAACCGGATTATCTGACGCCTTAAAGCAGGTTTCCTGTAGACAGCAGCACAGAGGTCGCCAATGCGACAAGAGCAGCCGCAGCTCTTCGGCATGGGTCCGATAACTTTGGCAGTTCCACTGAACGATGGCATGCGCAGGCATTAGGGCGGGCTGAAGACAGAATCATTCTCCTCAACTCCTCCTCTGGGCGATCTGGGAGAAGCAAGAGCCGGGGACCCACACGGCCAAAAGTTTTCTGTACCAACCTTAATATCATCAGGAAATTTAAATCCGTAAGTCTCCCCATTTGAAAATTGCAAGTCGTTAAGGTATATAACGAACAGTAGAGGGCCCAGAACTGACCCCTGTGGTACACCACAAGGCATCATGACACTGGTTGATAGCATATTTTCGACTTTCACCTTTTGTGAACGATTATAAAGGAACGCAGAGATCCAACCTGCCAGATTTCCCACGATGCCATACGCAGTAAGTTTAAGTAGGAGTTTTCGGTGTATCACCGACTCAAACGCCTTCTTGAAGTCGAAGTAAATGACATCGGTAGCCACACCAATGTCGAGTGCGCTACTCCATCGATCAAGCACAGTAAGTAGCTGGTGGGTTGCAGACCTCTTAGGTAAAAAACCAAATTGGTCCTGGCTAATTATGGAAAAAGCATGTAGGTGATGAAGAATTTCATCCCTAATAATGGATTCCATTATCTTACAGCCCATACATGTTAATGAAATGGGGCGATAATTTGACGGATCCGAAGCCGATCCATGCTTAAATACAGGTGTTACAATAGCTGTACGCCACTGACTAGGTGTACATCCACTTGTATAAGATAAGGTAAAAAGCTTAAACAATGGATAGCTTATTTCGTAGGCTATTTGTCTCAAAAGATACGCAAAGAGACCATCAGGCCCACAAGATTTACTAGGTTTTAATTTCAAAAGAGCCCTCGTGATTTTGGGCACAGTGAAAACGACATCAGGGCACTCACCGAAGGTACTTGGTGCTCCTGCCCGATGACAACCACAAAGGCCGTCATCAGCAATACTGTTAGAAGCAAACACACCACTAAGGAGCTCTTATGAATATTTGAATTTATTTCCTATGTTGTTATCTTTATAATAATATCGGAGACCGGCTAAAAGGAAAAGGACGGACTAAAGGAAAACCACTTCTCCCCTCCTCATGCCCGCATTAAAAATGAACCCTCCCACTCTACGTCCAGCCAAAAAGGAACCAGGCATGAGTGGTCGATCAATCGGACAAATCTTCGGGAAGAGTGCCGGGAAAATGTCCCGGGAAATGTGACCAGCCCCGTGCAAAGCACGGGCTTCCTCTAGTAAACAAATAAGACTCAAAGTGCGTCGGGAAGGTGAGCGAGAAAATAATTAAATTCAGCCACTTTGTGTCCAATTTGTGTTGATTGGCATTCGAGGACGTGAGGCAAAAACATCACAATAATACAGAACTAGTTGTTCCCCGGTATAGCCGATTCTCACTGCTTCAACTCGGCTCTAATAGTCAGCATTATTGATGCATTAGTGTTTGTTTCTAATTGTTAGGGCGCATACCCATTCTCATTTTCGGCCGCTCGCCCTTTTGCTTTGCTACGGTGGGAAGAATGAGCCTGATCGCCCCTTGCTGACTATTGAAGCTTTGTTTAATCCTGATCCCTAACAATCCTTTTAGCTCTGCTCCTGTGCTAAGTCTGCTCTTAAACGAAACAAATATATAGATCGTACGAAACGTATAAATATCGGATTGACATACGGTTAATAAAATATAAAACATGTTTAGTCCGAGCAACTATGCATTGCAAAACACCTATCAGGTATTAGGTTCAAAAGCTAGGACTTAAAAACTTGCACGCTGTTTCTCTCAAATGTGAGGCTTAAATGTGTCCTTGAGTAGCCTAGGCTTAATTTCTTCGACATGGTCTCTGCAACGTCGGTTACGGTCGCTATTTCTCACTTAAATCCATTCAAACTGTTGGTACCACCTGCAAAACGCGCCTTCAGGAGGTTTTTCTTTTCCATTTGTTTTGTTAAGGTATGGAACGGTCTTCCTAAAGAAGTGGTTATGGCTACTTCATACTTTTAGGATGTGATTGGAGGGGAGGGGGGAGGCTTGCTGGTTAGGAACGACACTTGAGAGGGACTTTTTCAGGTTGATTGTTTATTTATATAATATCGTGTATTTCCTCTAGTTATGAAAACTGACATTTAATGTGTATTGTATAGACTGGGTGTTGACTGTACTTTTATATTATATTGATGCGACAAAGCTGGGTTGTCGTATGCGTCAGTCTGGGAAAACTTCTTCCATATCTTAATTTCAGGTTGAGTGTTAGTGGCATATCTTGTCCTACTTTACCTGTTTGTTTAACATCTATGTAATGTGTGGCGCAGCGGACCAATGCACAGTGACTGAGGTTGGCGCTAACGACCTAGTTGTCGACACGCCTTTATGCCTCAACTCCCCCCCCCCCCACTTTTTCCTTTACTGCCATTTACGGCTTTACTATTATTATTAATATTATTATAAATAGTGAAGGAATTCGACAACTCGACGTGCCATAATGTCGGTACAGCCAAGTATTTCCTTTCTGCTATTGCCGGTTCTCATACTCGACGGTCCGTGCTTTTTCCCTTGCTTTACAGCCATTCTTTTGGCTGACTAGCTGGCCTCAAGTTGGAGTATATAAAGCTACGCTGCCTGATTTGCACGCTAAAGCCATCATTTGTCCGAAGAAGGAGCAAATGCGATTCACTATGAAAACCTAATGATGCATACAGACAAGTCGGCGAGGTACGAGGAGGCTTCCCGGCTGAACGACTTTCTATTGCCATATCAAGCGGCAAAGACAGGAAGGGACCAGATCCAATGATAATGGAAACCTTATATTGCGCCATTCCTATTCTAGCTCCGCTAGAAGTAACCCGTTCTTTTTCGTAGCCAAGGCGAATAAACACAGTTTCTCCAGCGCACCCTATCGTGCTAAGGTTGTGTCTTGAAATCGATTGGCCAGGCTAGTTTTGGCTCCAGTCCTCGGTCTGTCTGCCGAAGACTTGGTGGAAGACAGAAGGACCAGAAGAAGAAGAAGAAGAAGACCACATCCTTCCTTTCTGGACTGCAGTCACCAAAGGCTTGGTAAGAAAGAGAAGAAGGAAAAGCAGCAGAAGGCCACGTTTCTTCTCCCTTTTTTTGTCTGGCGGCAGTCGTAGAACAGTCGGTACTTGGTAGCAGAAGAAAGCTCAAGAAGGAGCAAGCCATTGCTTTCTTCCTTTTTGGGGAGGGCACTCATCGAGGACTTAGAGGTAGAAGCAGAAGAAGAAGAAGAAGAAGAAGAAGAAGAAGAAGAAGAAGGCCACTTCCGTCTTCCTTTTAAGGCTGTGGTCGTCCAAATCAACATCATTCGTCCATTTAGGTCCACGATAGAAGAAGACGAAAGAAAAGGAAGTGCGCCGCACGGTGGTGGCGCTTCTGAAAATGAAAGCGAAAGTGAAAGTGGAAAAAATTGAGTTTCCCATTCGCCCTTCAAAAAAAAAAAAGGGGAGAGAAATAAATAAAAACACAATAGGGTTCCGGCGAACGATGACGGCACGCGAGTGACGACAGTTTATACAAATTCAAGACCGTTAAGGCTTCCTCCCACACACCGACACCAAACCCGAATCATACATAATTCAACACTCTCCCATCCTCGTTCTCGACCTATTTTGGGGTTTCCCGTTGATTTGAAAACAATCAAGTTAATTATTGTAAGCAGATAAGGCTTTCACATTGTCACATTACACGGTCTCTTGATTTCATCTCACTTGCTAATAGTGCAAACGACGTCAGACACGGCCAAGAAAAAAAAAAAAAGAAGAAAAATGACAAGCGTACTAACCCTAAAGATGGCACGAATTACATTTCCGTCATCCGTAAATTGGCGTTCAAAAACCGTTAATAAGTTAAAATTGGAACGTGACAGGTCGATTGGGGAAATATCAAACCAACAAGACCATTAAAGATGTCGACAAGAAAACAGGCCGTAAAAGCACGCGCGGAAGGGCGGGATCATTACCATTTAAAACCTTAGCGTTTTAAACGCGTGCCTATAATTATTAATGTGCGTGGGGATTTAAAGGTATTCCCTACACGAATTAATAAACAAGGCAAATTTATGAATTAAAATACTGATTGATGATCGTGTTCTAATCTAATTTGATGGTGTAATAAACGTTAAATGGGAGTGCTTTAATTACCGTTATCAGTTTAGTTAATTTTATAAGTACAGAGCTTAATGTCTTGTTTAACTCCAGCCTATACTGCATGTTTCATTCAGTTGTCTTAGGAATCCCACGCTTTTGTGCAGTACACCATGTAAACCACGGAAAATCTAATTTTTCATATAAAGTTATTGAACAACAAATGGAATATAGAATATTTTGGGCGTTTGTCTGTGTTTTGCATGAATTTTTCCATATACCTTTTCCAATTTCGTTCTGAGAGCTCTGTATTTTTCGACACACAGACAATAAAATTTAGAGAAATGATTCAAATATACAAAAGAAATACAAAATATACAAAATATACAATATACAAAATTATTGTGGATGAACAATCATGGAGGGTTCGAGAATTGAGGCACAATGGTGCTTCGACAGCTAGGTCATTAGCACCAACCTCAGTCACAGTGCAGTGATCCTGGTTGCCACTGCACTACACATTACAATGACCTGGAAAGAATCAATAACGTAAGGCAAAATTTGTGCCAGAGCAAAGGTATTCAGATTTAAGCCTACATTTCAAAGGATGTGCAGCAAATCCGAATGTATACATTCTTCAATTCCACACCAACATGGAAGTAGGGTGAAGAGGTGCAAATCCGTATATATGACAGTATATACAGGGCGTTTCATCTCAAGTGTTGCTGCTCAATATCATCCCCAGTATTGCAGATACGTTGAACATGGCCATGGAATACGTTGGAACATCCAGGTGGTTAAACCGAAACGTTGGAACATCAGACGGTTAAACCGAAAATGACCTTGACGACCTGTTTCAAGGTCAACGAAAAACTAACTCCGGAAGTAGCAGAGATAGGGGCATGATGCAAACTTGTAGAGGACGAAGACATGACCTCAACAAAGCAAACAGAACAGAAATCGGTTCAAATGCCAAAGAGGTGCAGTAAAAACAATATGGGTCTTGCAGCCCCATTGTAGGACTTGACCACAACCCATCCTGAGGTAGAAACACAGACAGGCACCAATAGGAAATGTCTACCTCAGGGATTAATGCAAACAGGCTTCTCATGGATCCACCATGTCTACCTGCTAACCTTTTGCTGTATATACGTACAGTGGTGCCTGTCTGTGTTTCTACCTCAGAGTGGGTTGTGGTCAAACCCTGCAATGGGGCTGCAAGACCCATATTGTTTTTACTGTA